>JARQOD010002387.1:0-69402 GCA_033576555.1 Oophaga sylvatica
CGGGAAAAAATTTTACTGACCCTGATTACCCCGTTTTACCCCAGACTGCACTCACTTTCGCGGTGCGCGGGGGGACTTTACATTACATTTTTCCCGGGGTTACTCCTGTTTTATCTCCAGAGCTGCATCACTTTTTTCCGGTGCAGTACTGTGTACAACATTACATTTTTTCCTGATTAAACCCGATTTACCCAGACCCTCACTATTCTGGGGGGCAGTCATGTGTACATAATACTTTACGATCCTGGTTACATCCTGTATTTTTCCCCAAGCTGCATCAATTCTGCGGGGCAGACTGGTTTTTACTTACGCCCTGATTACATCCTGTATTATACTCAAGCTGCACTCCTATCTCTTGCGTCACTGTGTAACTTTAATTAGATCCATTACATCTGTTTTATACCGAGGCCCTCACTTTTTTGGGTCTCACTTTTAATACATTAATACCCTGGTTCCCCCTTGTTTTAACCAACTGCACCCTTTTTTCTGGGCATCATTTTACAACTTTAATATGTCTATTCCCTCCGGTATTATATCCAACGCACCACTATTCGGGGGCGTCACTGTGTACTCATTACTATGCCTGGGGTTACTCCTGTTTTAAAACCCAAGCGCCTCACTTTTCGCGTGCAGCCCTGTAAAAAAATTTATGCCGATTTACTCCTTTTTATACCCCGGGCTCACCACTATTCTGGGGGTGCATCCTGTGTAATACTTTACTTTTATGTCCATTTAAATCCTTTATTATACCAAGCTCACCACTTTTTCTGCTGGGCAGTCATGTTACATACTTTTACGCCTGAGTACTCCTTTTTACTCAAGCTGACTCACTTTTTGCTGGGCAGTCATTTGGTAAAACTTAGACCCTGAGTTATCCTGATTTATCCAACTGCATCACATTTTTGGGTGCAGTACTGTGTAAAAATTTACATTCTGACCCTATTTACATCCTGATTAAATCCAGGCGCACCATTTCTCGGTGCATCATGTGTAAAACTTACTTTATGTCCGGGTTACACCCTGTATTATCTCCAGAGTGATACTATTTTTTGGGTGCGTCACTGTTACAAATTACATTCTGACGATTACTCCTGTATTAACCCCAACTGCATCCTATTTTTGGGTCATCTTGTACATAATTACATTACTGATCCTAGTTACCCCTTTTTAAACCCCCCTCCTACATTCGTTGCTCACTTGTACAACTTTACTTATGATCCTGAGTTACCCCTGTTTTATTTCAAGCGCACTCACTTTTGGGGTGCGTCATGTTAATACTTACTGATCCTGATTACCCCGTTTAATCCGAGCTGCCCCTATTCTGTGGTCGTCACGTGTACTTTTACATTCTACCGGGTTAACCTGTATTATCCTCCAAGGGCATCACTATTTGCTGGTGCAGTCACTGTGTACATACATTACATTACGGGATCCTGAGTTACATCCTGTTTTTATACCCCAGAGCTGCAATCACTATTCTGCGGGTTTGCGTCACTGTGTACATATATTACTGATCCTGAGTTAAACTGTATTTACCCCAGAGCTGCACTCATATTTGCTGGTGCAGTCACTGTGTACATATTATTATGATCCTGAGTTACACCCTGTATTATACTCCAGAGCTGCACTCACAAATTCTGCTGGTGCAGCATGTGTACATACATTACATTATGATCCTGAGTTACCTTCCTGTATTATACTCCAGAGCTGCACTCACTATTCTGCTGGTGCAGTCACTGTGTACATACATTACATTACTGATCCTGAGTTACATCCTGTATTATACTCCAGAGCTGCACTCACTATTCTGCTGGTGCAGTCACTGTGTACATACATAACTGATCCTGAGTTACATCCTGTATTATACCCCAGAGGTGCACTCACTATTCTGCTGGTGCAGTCACTGTGTACATACATTACTGATCCTGAGTTACCTCCTGTATTATACTCCAGAGCTGCACTCACTATTCTGCTGGTGCAGTCACTGTGTACATACATTACATTATTGATCCTGAGTTACATCCTGTATTATACCCCAGAGGTGCACTCACTATTCTGCTGGTGCAGTCACTGTGTACATACATTACTGATCCTGAGTTACCTCTGTATTATACTCCAGAGCTGCACTCACTATTCTGCTGGTGCAGTCACTGTGTACATACATTACTGATCCTGAGTTACATCCTGTATTATACTCCAGAGCTGCACTCACTATTCTGCTGGTGCAGTCACTGTGTACATACATTACATTACTGATCCTGAGTTACATCCTGTATTATACCCAGAGCTGCACTCACTATTCTGCTGGTGCAGTCACTGTGTGCATACATTACATTACTGATCCTGAGTTACATCCTGTATTATACCCAGAGCTGCACTCACTATTCTGCTGGTGCAGTCACTGTGTACATACATTACATTACTGATCCTGAGTTACATCCTGTATTATACTCCAGAGCTGCACTCACTATTCTGCTGGTGCAGTCACTGTGTACATACATTACCTTACTGATCCTGAGTTACATCCTGTATTATACTCCAGAGCTGCACTCACTAATCTGCTGGTGCAGTCACTGTGTACATACATTACATTACTGATCCTGAGTTACATCCTGTATTATACTCCAGAGCTGCACTCACTATTCTGCTGGTGCAGTCACTGTGTACATACATTACATTACTGATCCTGAGTTACATCCTGTATTATACTCCAGAGCTGCACTCACTATTCTGCTGGTGCAGTCACTGTGTACATACATTACATTACTGTTCCTGAGTTACATCCTGTATTATACTCCAGAGCTGCACTCACTATTCTGCTGGTGCAGTCACTGTGTACATACATTACATTACTGATCCTGAGTTACATCCTGTGTTATACTCCAGAGCTGCGCTCACTATTCTGCTGGTGCAGTCACTGTGTACATACATTACATTACTGATCCTGAGTTACCTCTGTATTATACTCCAGAGCTGCACTCACTATTCTGCTGGTGCAGTCACTGTGTACATACATTACATTACTGATCCTGAGTTACATCCTGTAGCTCTTTTTATTATAAAAAATATAAACAATACATACCATAATACATTTCTAACTGTACATAAATGAACATTGCTAAGATAAATAACAGAAACAAAAGAAACCAGCTTCAAAACAAAATTAAACCAAAAAGTCCAGAGTCCTTAGTCCTTTCTCTCCTTCAGAACTATTGCAGCTCCAGAGGACCCCCAGCAGGGACATTATCATTTAACAAAATTAAATATAAGACATAAAAGAAACATGCACACACACTCACACTGACACACAATCACGCACCTCCCCAAAAAAAAAGAAAAAAGGCCTCACCTGGCCATACATACAACACAACCTATATATAAACGCTACTATATACACTACTATATACACTAAGATATGGAAATTTTTTTTTTTTTTAATTTTTTTTTTTTTTTCTTTTTTTAAAATTTTTTTTTTCTTTTTTTTTTTTCCCTCACCACACCACAGGTCCATGAGTTCATGCCCTTTTCACAGCAAACTTGATGGGTCCATGAAAGTTTATGCCCTTAGAAAATTTTTCGGGTCCATGGCAGGTTCCATGCCCTCCCCCCACACAAACACCCCCACCCAACCTAAACTATACCCCCCCAAACATATAACTATTTACACTTATATACAAAACATTACATTAACAGACCTACCACACAAAACACTACATTACATTACTTTACCCACATTACATTACATTAACCACACTTTGCTTAAACCACAACATTATAAACATTTACACTGTACACTGACCACATAACTTGCAAGGCCCAAGTTCAGCGCCTGCAAGCCCAATATCCATTATTTCCTGAATTTACAAAACAAAAAGCTAAATGTGCCACACACCAGCCCACCACCGGGAAACTGGAGTCCTAAGAGGCCCGTCCCTAACCACCAACACACGCACCCTGTCCCTCACCAACTAAATCTGCCCCTAAAAGAAAAGAAACTGACCCTAACTATCCCTACCTGCCCCTACCTATCCCTACTCTACCTAGCTTATCAAAACTAACTATCTAGCTATCCCTAAACTGGCCCTCCCTGTCCCTATCTGACCCTACTTTTCTCTCCCTCAACACCCACACCACCTTATCTTACCCTACCAACAATCTCACACAGACCAGCTCTCCCTAAGGCACGTTAAAGGAGAAACCCCTCCAAAGCCAAGAGGCCCTCCTCGCGCCCAGCCTCTCGAACTCCAAAGAGCGCACCTTCCCCAGGTCACCCAGATGTTTCTAACCACCTCATCCTGGGGGAGGACTTTCCGCTGCGTGGAAACTAAACACCGTGCACTCCAAGTGTGGAACCTAATGACTACACTAACCAGGAATAAAGTGCTCCGTTCTCGGCCACCCAGGGATCTGAATGCCCCATAAGCCCACTCCGGATAAGAAAGGGACGCCAGCCTAGGCCAGCCTATGGAAGCACCCACCCTGTTGTAGACCCCTGTATTAAAGGGACACTGAAGGAGGAAGTGCTCCATGCTTTCCAACATGTCGCCACACTCCTCACGGGGACAACCCCGATCATCGGAGCTCCTGCACTTCAGGTTGTCCCTTACATACAGCCTCCCATGGAAGCAGCGCCAGGCCAAGTCCCAAAACTTCAAGGGGATCCGCTTGGAATTTAATAACCCAAGCCCAACCTCCAGATCCCGGCCTGGGCAATCCTTGAGCACCAGGGGCTTCTGGAAATGGGTCAACAGAACCCTGCTGTCAAGGAATTTCCTCGACATGGTCCTGATTTCCCACATTCCCAGACCCCACCGGCGGATCACCTTCAGAACCGGGTAGCATAAGCCGGGAGATGTCCATGCGGTGTGCGCAGGTCCTTCACCTGCCCTCCTGTCTCCCATTCCTGGAAGAAAGGCCGAAACCAACCCCTGCAGGAGAATACCCACGGAGGAGCCCTCTCTAAATAGAGGTTGGCAACATTGATCTTAAGAAAGGTGTTTATCAGAAACACCACCGGGTTGACCATACCCAACCCACCTAGTCTCCTCGTGCGGTACGTGACCTCTCTCTTAATTAGGTTAAGCCTGTTCCCCCATAACAGCTGGAAGAAAAGGCTATAGACCCGTGTCCAGAGAGGCTCTGGCAAGACGCAGACACTGCCCAGGTATATTAACAAGGGAAGCAGAAAGCCTTTGGCCAAGTTGACCCTTTCCCTCAGGGTTAAAGACCAACCCTTCCACTGGTCCACCTTTTGGGCGGCGATCTTAAGTCTGCCCTCCCAATTTTGCTGGGGGTAGTCCCCGGGGCCAAATTCGATGCCTAGGATTTTGGCGGAGGTCTGGGGCCCTGGAAGGGTGTCCGGGAGATCAAAACTAGGATCTCCCCCTCCCAGCCAGAGACTTTCGCACTTTTCCCGGTTGATCATGGACCCGGACGCCTCCGAGTAGCGTTCGACCTCAGACATGACCCAATCCGCCTCCTCTCTCGAGGACACAAAGAGGGAGACGTCATCAGCGTACGCTACCACCCTCAGAGTGGCCCCCGGCTCCGCCCGGTCCATCCCGCCTCCCACCAACGGTCCACGATCTACCCTCCTCAAGAAGGGATCGATTGCGAACACGTATAAAAGTGGCTCAGAGACAACCCTGGCGGACCCGGAACTCACCTCAAAAGGGTGACAACCCAACCGTTCACGAGTGGAAAAGTCTCAGCCCCTGGTATAAGGTCTCTAACCATTTACAGAAGAATGGCACTCAGACTAGCGGTGGACACCGCGTCCAATGCAGAGACCTATCCTCACTGCGGACTCCTTCACAACAGGTTACTAGTGCAATAGAGGCATTGTCCTCTTCCTCATCTCACCCCACCAATACAGGCTATATCAGCCCTTTCTTTCTTCCCTATGTGGATCAACCCCTTCCAGTAGTATCTGTGACTGATGAAGGTCCATGATATAGGACCGAAACGTTTCGTGTTACTACTGTGAATAAAAATCTTTATTCTCACTATACTAAAGTTGAGTGCCGAGTTCATTTTCTATCTAACCAATTTACAAACCTCCCAGCAGACCTACCTCAAAGACAGACCAGAGGTACTCGTGATTCACCCGGTCAAAGGCCTTTGCTTGATCTAAGGACAGCAAGTACCCCTTCCAGTGACCCGCCCTGCCCTGCTCCACTGCCTCTCGGACACCGAGCACAGCACTAAAAGTACTGCGGCCTGGAACAGAGCAGTGCTGAGCCCCCGAAAGGAGCTGGGGTGCAAACTTCACCAGCCGATTAAACAGCACCTTTGCCAGAACCTTCCGGTCCACATTGAGAAGCGCTATGGGACGCCAGTTCTCAATACGGGACGAGTCCTTACCCTTTGATAGGATAATCAGGGCTGACCTCCTCATTGAGCTGGGAAGAGCACCCGAGGAAAGGCACTCATTAAACACCTCAGTCAAGAGGGGGACCAAGGAGTCCCTAAAGGCCTTGTAAAACTCGGATGTTAAGCCATCTGGACCTGGCGATTTTTTGGACCGAAGCCCATCAATGGCCAGTCTCACTTCCTCTTCCCTGATTGCCTCTACCAAAACATCAAGAGAGGGGTCATCTCCTGGCTCAGGAATGGTCTCAGCCAGGAAAGCCGACATCCCGTCTCGATCCAGATCCCTCTTTTCCAAGAGGTGCGAGTAGAAGGATCTGACCACCTCCAGGATCCCTGATTTGGATCGGTTCAGGGAACCCGTACTGTCGATCAGTCCTGTCACCATCTTACAATTCACTGACATCTTACAGTTTCTGTAAGGGTCGGGCGAGCGGTACCTCCCGAAATCCCTCTCAAAAACCAAAGATGTGTGCCTATCATACTGACACCTCTTGAGCAAAGACTTCACCCTGGAGATCCCCTCACGGTCACCCCCAGTCGAGACGAGCTGCTCGAGTTTCCTCCTCAAAGCCTGATACAAGCGGTGCCTGTTCAGACTCCTGAGGCTCGAGAGCTGACGGAAGAACCCCGCCACCCTCTCTTTGAAGATCTCCCACCACTCAGACTTACTGCTACAGAGATCCAAAAGCGGTACCTGGCTCTGAAGAAATTCCTCAAAGGACTGTCTCACTTCCGCTTCTTCCAACAGGGATGAATTCAGCTTCCACAGCCCTCTTCCCATCCGGGGCGTCTCTGTAACATTCAGAGAAAAGAAAATTAAACAGTGATCGGAGAATTCCACCTCAACGGCGGACACTGCAGAAAAGATGGCATCCTCCTTCAAAAAAAACCTATCTATCCTAGACCTACAGCTACCTCTATGAAAGGTGAAACCCCCGTGACCTGGGGTGTGCCGGATGTGGACATCCACCAGGCGAGCTTCGCTAGCTATACTATTTAATGCTGTACTATCGTAAGCCAGGTGGCCTCCGGGGCCCCCCCTATCACGGGATCTCGTAATGGTGTTAAAATCCCCACCGAAGACCACCTGCCGGCTCGTAAAAAGAAAGGGCTTGATCTTCATGAAGAGACATTTGCGGTCCCACTTGGATTGTGGACCATAGATGTTTATGAGCCGAAGCTCCTGTCCCCTCATGAAAACGTCTAAGACCAGGCACCTCCCCATTTCTATCTCAATAACCCGTCGGCATTCCACCTCCGCGGTCTTAAAAAGGACCGCCACCCCGCTATACGGCTCGGCCGCAAGAGACCAGTATGAGGGCCCACACCTCCACTCCTTCCTGGCTTTATGGATGGCCCCCATGTCTGTTAGTCGGGTCTCTTGCAAAAACAAAATTTCAGCCTCAAATCGGGTGAAAAAAATCAAAGGCCGCAAATCTGGCCGCATCTGACTTAATACTGGCGACATTAATGGACGCCAGAGTCAACGGGGTGAGTTCCGCCATCATGGGTGATTGGGTTAGATGGCCTTCTTCTTCCCCACCCAGTCTTTCCCATCTTTCCCCTCCGAAGAGGGGTCTGATCCCTTCCGTTTTAGGGAAGACGAGGTACCCATCCCCATGGTCTCCTTGCCTCCGGGCTCCAGGTCTGTCCCCCCCCAGAGGAAACAGCGTCCCCTGGGGGACAGACTCCGCCATCCCCTGAAAGCCCCCCAGATGGCGCCCCGGCCCCTCGCCCCCGACCTCCGTCCCAGCAGGGTCGTCGAGGGCTTGGTACCGGTCGGAGAGGGCGATCAGAGGGGAGCCGGTGAGCCCTTCCGTTGGCATACTTACGGTCGGGGGAGGAGGTTTGGAAGGCTTAACCACCTTCTTCTTCCTCCTTCCGGTACGCTTTTTATCACCCTTCTCTACTGTAGGCTGATCCGTGACCTCCTCATCCACACTTTCATACTGGGAGGAGTTGTCGGAGTCAGCCAGGTTTTCCTCCCTCTCCAACCTCCTGATCTCCTCGCATACCTCTTCCTCCCCCGGGGCCTCAGAGACACCGGCCACCGGCCTAGAGGGGAGGGCAGGCATCACCCCAGTTGCCTGAGGCTCTCCCCGCCCCTCACCCCCGTGGCGATTTTCCTGTCTCCTCTGGTAAGAGGGACCTCTATTGGCCTTGTCCTTCCTCACTGGCCCCTTAGCCCCTCTCCCGCCACCACCACCTGCCACAGCAGAGGTCGCGCCGCCAGGGGTTGCCCCCTCACGGTCTCCCCCCACCGGGCCTGCAGCGGCATTGGTAAAGGAGCGAGGGCAGCGGCTATACGGGTGACCTAGGTCACCACACAGGTGGCACCGAATGTCCTTGCAAGATGCGGCGAGATGACCTACCCCACCACACAAGGCACATTTCTGCACCTTGCAGCTTGCGCTGAAGTGGCGGGGATCACCGCACTTGTGGCAGACCTTCGGCTGCCCCTGGTAGAAGACCAGGATCCTGTCCCTCCCTAGGAACGCCGAGGAAGGGATGTGGGTGACGGTACCCCCTGAGACCTTCAACTTCATCATGAAGGTCCAGCCCCCCGACCAGATACCGAACTCGTCCCGATTTTTTTTGGGGACGTCCGTGACTTCCCCATAACGGGAAAGCCACGTCATGATGTCAACGCCGGAGAGTGACTCGTTACAAGTCACCACGGTCACTCTCTTAACGGCATTTTGGCGAGACAACGCCTGTACAGCGAAGTCTCGCCATCCGGGCTCCCCCTTCACCAGCTCGTAATTAGACCAGAAGAGCTCTAGCCCCTCCGGCCGAACGAAACTGATGTCGAAGAATAGGGTGGCCGAGGGATGGATCAGGGCAAAGATGTCCGTCGCCCTGAAGCCCATCTTCAGGAGGAGCTCCACCACCCTACTCCTGGGTGGGCAAGCTTCACCGCCCCTCCAGTGAAGACGGACCACATTCCTCCTGGCAGGCCCTTGCCCGGCTGTCGGGAGGGACCAAATGGTTTCCCCCTCCCTTCTATCTTGGAAGGCGGCCAGGCCATGTCTCTCCAACCAGAAAGACAAGTCCACCTCTCTTCCCTCTACATTGACCGACCGCTCTCCTTTTTTAAGGGCCTCCAGAAAACGGCGGTGCAAAACGCCGTCCCCAGAGTCCGGAGGCAAGGAGACCCCCGAGAACACCCGGAGCCCCAGCCACAACCCCCGCAAAAGAACGGGGTCTCACTGCTGGGGGGCCAGATGGGCCAGCCCCTCCCTCACCACCCGTGCTCCCACTTACACCAACACTCACTCCTTCCGCATCCACTCCCACATCCACGTCACTCATGTCACTCACCTCACTCATACCATTCACCTCAGCCAATTCATCAGAATTTTCAATATTATTTTCCTTGCTGTTTCGTTTTTTACCTGCTGGGGGCCCTGGCTGATTGGTGCTCTGCCCCGTATTGTTTTTGCCCAGGAGTACTGCCGCCCCTTTACGAGCCGCAGAACAGAGCCCACCTAGTAAGCTCTGCCTGGGCTCAGGAGCAGCAGCACTTCCTGAGCTCTCTGGCTCCATTTTTTTTTCTGTTGTTACATTTGGGGCAGGGACAGGCTCTGCCTCTGCACCCTGCCCCCCACTGGAAACCTGTGCTGGCTTCTCTTGGGGCACCGGAGCCCCCGCACCACCAGATGGAGGTAAGCGGGCCGGGGACCCCGGCAACCCCTTGCCAGCTCTCTCGGGCATTGTTTTGGGTGGGACAGAAGGCAGCGGGCCCGCCGAGGCCACGCCCCCCCCGCTGGTCACGGCAATGGCGGGTAGAGCGAAGGCCCGAAAGGCCACGCTCCCCCCGCCAGCCGTGAGCACAGCGAGCGGAGCTGCGGCCGCCGAGGCCACGCCCCCACCGCCAGCCGCAGTCATAGCGGGTGAGGCAGCAGCCCGCAAGGCTACGCCCCCCCCGCCAGACGCGACAATAGCGGGTGGGACAGCGGCCGAGGAGGACACGCCCCCCTCAAAGGCCACCACCGCCTTCTTGTACCCACCACTCGCTTTTGGCAAGGTCGGCCACTCCCCCTCGGCGCCCAGCGGCGGCGGGGCCCCCGGCGCGGACCCCTTATTGGATCGACGCGCAGAGGACCCCGACCCTGCCGCGGACACCGCCAGGGGAGCGACCAACAGCTTGCACTTTTTAACTTGCTGCCTTACGGCAGACTCCGCGCCCTTTCTTGGTCTCTGGACCCCCAAAAATGATCCAGTCTGAGCGGATCCGCGTGTGGGGGGCCCAGAGACCCCAGCTCTCGCCGCCGGAGATGCGGCCCCGGCTGTACCGACTCCAGGTGCCGGGCCAGCCCCCGCTGCCGCAGAGGACTGGGCCCGAGCACCACCACCATCAACAACACCGGCACCGACACTCTCCATATCGCTGCCTGAGTCCGAGCTGCCACCACCAGACATGGCACCCAGACCCGGGCAGACTCTTCTCTCCCCGCTCCCTTGCTGCGGACCCACCACAGGGCCCGAGCCGGGGTGGGTAGCGGGTTCCACACAACGGGACAGGGGGGCCCCAGGAAGGGGAGCATAGACGAATTTGTCTATGGTGGTGACTCTGGCTTTTTTTTTTTCTTTTCTTCCCCTTCCCGGTTGCCCCATCCTCGCAGATCTCATCCCCAAACAACAGCTCGCCAAACCGTGCTGGGGACTCGATCTGCCGCACTTGTTGCAGGATGAGGCAGCCCCCCTCACTGCTGATACCACTCCCGCCATCCTCCCCCCGCTCCCACTTTCCTCCGAATTACTGGAGTCCGGTGGGAGGGCCACTTGCTCGGGGGCTATCCCGCTGCATGATACCTGGGCGTTTACACTCACCAGGTCTTCAGGTGGGACTGGCGCAGATACCTCACAGCCGCCATTTTCCTCCTTCTCCTCCACCACCTGGCTGGGGCCTCCTGACCCCCCAGGAGACCCACCGGTCAGGGCCCTGAACCGGTCGTCGTTTTTGAGCTTCTCCTCGAAAGGGCCGCTCCCAGCCAAGATCTCTGCCCTCCGGTTTTCCAGATCTGTAATTGACCCCTTCAGCCTCTGCACCGTGGCGGTGACCTCTGCTCTCCTTGAGGCAGGGAGCTTGTTCTTCGCCATGATGCGTGCTCCCTTCAACTCCTCCCGGAGTCTCCTTAGCTGTTTGGCGGCCTCCTCGTATTCGCAGAGGTGCGCGTGGATGCGGGAGCCATAGGTGGTGACAGGCTCCCCCGCTGCCTTGGAGCCCCAGATGTTGGGGGGCTCCACCACCGCACCTCCGCTGGCCCTCTCTACTCCTCCTCCGGAAGGAGTAACCACCACGGTCCCAGCCTCGGGGGTCTTGGTTCCTGGGGTCTTGTGGCCCCCCGAGGGCTTTTTCCTTGCCATCTCCCCTGGGACCGGCTAGATGGTATGGCCTCCTGCTGGTATGTGAGGCCTCCCACCCCAGCCGCCTTGCTGGAGGGTGGGAGCCGGCGCACGGTCCCAGGGATAAGTGTCTCTCTGTGGGAAGGCAGGCAGGTGGACCAGGGAAAAAAAAATCCTTCCTTTGCAGAGATCTTTCCAAGCAGCTGCAGACACCGAGCACACGTCAAGCTCCGCCCCTTCCTGTGTGAGACTCCAGAGCTGCACTCACTATTCTGCTGGTGCAGTCACTGTGTACATACATTACATTACTGATCCTGAGTTACATCCTGTATTATACCCCAGAGCTGCACTCACTATTCTGCTGGTGCAGTCACTGTGTACATACATTACTGATCCTGAGTTACATCCTGTATTATACTCCAGAGCTGCACTCACTATTCTGCTGGTGCAGTCACTGTGTACATACATTACTGATCCTGAGTTACATCTGTATTATACTCCAGAGCTGCAGTCACTATTCTGCTGGTGCAGTCACTGTGTAATACATTACATTACTGATCCTGAGTTACATCCTGTATTATACCCCAGAGCTGCACTCACTATTCTGCTGGTGCAGTCACTGTGTACATACATTACATTACTGATCCTGAGTTACTCCTGTATTATACCCAGAGCTGCACTCACTATTCTGCTGGTGCAGTCACTGTGTACATACATTACTGATCCTGAGTTACATTCTGTATTATACTCCAGAGCTGCACTCACTATTCTGCTGGTGCAGTCACTGTGTACATACATTACATTACTGATCCTGAGTTACATCCTGTATTATACCCCAGAGCTGCACTCACTATTCTGCTGGTGCAGTCACTGTGTACATACATTACATTACTGATCCTGAGTTACATCCTGTATTATACCCCAGAGCTGCACTCACTATTCTGCTGGTGCAGTCACTGTGTACATACATTACATTACTGATCCTGAGTTACATCCTGTATTATACTCCAGAGCTGCACTCACTATTCTGCTGGTGCAGTCACTGTGTACATACATTACATTACTGATCCTGAGTTACATCCTGTATTATACCCCAGAGCTGCACTCACTATTCTGCTGGTGCAGTCACTGTGTACATACATTACTGATCCTGAGTTACATCCTGTATTATACTCCAGAGCTGCACTCACTATTCTGCTGGTGCAGTCACTGTGTACATACATTACATTACTGATCCTGAGTTACCTCCTGTATTATACTCCAGAGCTGCACTCACTATTCTGCTGGTGCAGTCACTGTGTACATACATTACTGATCCTGAGTTACATCCTATATTATACCCAGAGCTGCACTCACTATTCTGCTGGTACAGTCACTGTGTACATACATTACATTACTGATCCTGAGTTACATCCTGTATTATTCTCCAGAGCTGCACTCACTATTCTGCTGGTGCAGTCACTGTGTACATACATTACATTACTGATCCTGAGTTACATCCTGTATTATACTCCAGAGCTGCACTCACTATTCTGCTGGTGTAGTCACTGTGTACATTACATTACATTACTGATCCTGAGTTACCCTCCTGTATTATACTCCAGAGCTGCACTCACTATTCTGCTGGTGCAGTCACTGTGTACATACATTACATACTGATCCTGAGTTACATCCTGTATTATACTCCAGAGCTGCACTCACTATTCTGCTGGTGCAGTCACTGTACATACATTACATTACTGATCCTGAGTTACATCCTGTATTATACTCCAGAGCTGCACTCACTATGCTGCTGGTGCAGTCACTGTGTACATACATTACATTACTGATCCTGAGTTACATCCTGTATTATACTCCAGAGCTGCACTCATTATTACATGGGGTGGTAAACACACTATTAAAATTGTGCTCATACTCAGGCGGCTGCACACGACAGCCGTTCATTACCAGAGCTGATCTTCATGCTATCCAGACCATATAACGCCATGCGCAGGATGTGGCTCTTCACTGCTTCACGAGTCCACAAACGCTGTAGATGTGACACCGTGATGGACTGTAAATCCTTCTCGCCGATCCAGTCAACGCCATCAAACTCACAGTCATATAAGACCAGAGGGAACTCCACCGCCATACTGCCACAAGACAGGAGGAAGACATTACAGAGGCGGACATCAGACATTACCGTGCTTCCCCGACCACACAGGACGACCCGCACTCCAGTACGGTGGACATCAGACATTACCGTGCTCCCCCGACCACACAGGACGACCCGCACTCCAGTACGGTGGACATCAGACATTACTGTGCTCCCCCGACCACACAGGATGACCCCGCACTCCACTACGGTGGACATCAGACATTACCGTGCTCCCCCGACCACACAGGATGACCCCACACTCCAGTACGGTGGACATCAGACATTACCGTGCTGCCCAGACCACACAGGACGACCCCGCACTCCAGTACGGTGGACATCAGACATTACTGTGCTCCCCCGACCACACAGGATGACCCCGCACTGCACTACAGTGGACATTACACATTACCGTGCTCCCCCGACCACACAGGATGACCCCACACTGCACTACGGTGGACATCACACATTACCGTGCTCCCCGACCACACAGGATGACCCCGCACTGCACTACAGTGGACATCAGACATTACCGTGCTCCCCCGACCACACAGGACGACCCGCACTCCACTATGGGGGACATCAGACATTACCGTGCTCCCCCGACCACACAGGATGACCCCGCACTCCTCTATGGGGGAAATCAGACATTACCGTGCTCCCCTGACCACACAGGACGACCCCGCACTCCACTATGGGGGACATCAGACATTACCGTGCTCCCCCGACCACAGAGGATGACCCCGCACTCCACTACGGTCGATATCAGACATTACCGTGCTCCCCCCGACCACACAGGATGACCCCGCACTGAACTACGGTGGACATCAGACATTACTGTGCTCCCCCCGACCACACAGGATGACCCCGCACTGCACTACGGTGGACATCACACATTACCGTGCTCCCCCCGACCACACAGGATGACCCCGCACTGAACTACGGTGGACATCACACATTACCGTGCTCCCCCGACCACACAGGATGACCCCACACTGCACTACGGTGGACATCACACATTACCGTGCTCCCCCGACCACACAGGATGACCCCGCACTGCACTACAGTGGACATCAGACATTACCGTGCTCCCCCGACCACACAGGACGACCCCGCACTCCACTATGGGGACATCAGACATTACCGTGCTCCCCCGACCACACAGGATGACCCCGCACTCCTCTATGGGGGAAATCAGACATTACCGTGCTCCCCCGACCACACAGGACGACCCCGCACTCCAGTACGGTGGACATCAGACATTACCGTGCTCCCCCGACCACACAGGACGACCCCGCACTCCAGTACGGTGGACATCAGACATTACCGTGCTCCCCCGACCACACAGGATGACCCCGCACTCCACTACGGTGGATATCAGACATTACCGTGCTCCCCCCGACCACACAGGATGACCCCGCACTGAACTACGGTGGACATCAGACATTACTGTGCTCCCCCCGACCACACAGGATGACCCTGCACTCCACTACGGTGGACATCAGACATTACCGTGCTCCACCGACCACACAGGACGACCCCGCACTCCACTACGGTGGACATCAGACATTACCGTGCTCCCCCGACCACACAGGATGACCCCGCACTGCACTACGGTGGACATCACACATTACCGTGCTCCCCCGACCACACAGGACGACCCCGCACTCCACTATGGGGGACATCAGACATTACCGTGCTCCCCCGACCACACAGGATGACCCCGCACTGCACTACAGTGGACATCAGACATTACCGTGCTCCCCCGACCACACAGGATGACCCCGCACTCCACTATGGGGGACATCAGACATTACCGTGCTCCCCCGACCACACAGGACGACCCGCACTCCAGTACAGTGGACATCACACATTACCGTGCTCCCCCGACCACACAGGATGACCCCGCACTCCACTACGGTGGACATCAGACATTACCGTGCTCCCCCGACCACACAGGATGACCCCGCACTCCACTACGGTGGACATCAGACATTACTGTGCTCCCCCGACCACACAGGATGACCCCGCACTCCACTACGGTGGACATCAGACATTACCGTGCTCCCCCGACCACACAGGATGACCCCGCACTGCACTACGGTGGACATCAGACATTACCGTGCTCCCCCGACCACACAGGATGACCCCACACTGCACTACGGTGGACATCAGACATTACCGTGCTTCCCCGACCACACAGGATGACCCCGCACTCCACTACGGTGGACATCACACATTACCGTGCTCCCCCGACCACACAGGATGACCCCGCACTCCACTACGGTACACATCAGACATTACCGTGCTCCCCCGACCACACAGGATGACCCCACACTGCACTACGGTGGACATCAGACATTACTGTGCTCCCCCGACCACACAGGACGACCCCGCACTCCACTACGGTGGACATCAGACATTACCGTGCTCCCCCGACCACACAGGACGACCCCGCACTCCACTACGGTGGACATCAGACATTACTGTGCTCCCCCGACCACACAGGATGACCCCGCACTCCACTACGGTGGACATCAGACATTACCGTGCTCCCCCGACCACACAGGATGACCCCGCACTGCACTACGGTGGACATCAGACATTACCGTGCTCCCCCGACCACACAGGATGACCCCGCACTCCACTACGGTGGACCTCAGACATTACTGAGCTCCCCCGACCACACAGGATGACCCCGCACTGCACTACGGTGGACATCAGACATTACCGTGCTCCCCCGACCACACAGGATGACCCCGCACTCCACTACGGTGGACCTCAGACATTACTGTGCTCCTCAGACCCCACACTGCACTTCTTCTCTGAATTTTGTTCTCTGGCAGAACACTTATAACTCGGTCTTCCCGCCTGAACCCGCAGTTTACCTAATCCCATCTCACTTGTATTGGGGCTTGCATGGATTCTTTTCCACATCCAGCAATTCTCTTATCACTTCCGGTTCCTCTTTGCCTTGACCGATGAGGAACAGAACTCCCATAATGCATCTGACTTGGTGGTAGAGAAAAGCCAAGCCCTTGATCTTCAGATGGTAGAGCTGAAAGGGCCCTGCTTCCCCCAGACCTTCCGGTACGGGCTCCACTCTGGCGCTGATCACAGTACGGACGAAGTTCAGCACTCCATTTGCCACATCCATCTTGCAGAGATTACGAAAGTCATGTGTCCCCTCCAGCATCTGGGCAGCCCGATCCATCATGGCAACATCAAGCTGAGCACGAGGAAACAAGTATCTGTAGGTGCGAGAGCGGCAGCTGAAACGTGCGCTAAACGAGGAGGGGACAGCAGCCCAGCTCAGGACCCTGATGTCCGGTGGCAGGACGCGGTTCAGCATCTGGGTGTAGCGCACCTTGGGCCTTCCTGCAGACGCCGAGCGGAGGTCTAGTGAGATAACCTGCAAATACACAAGACACGTGAGCGTAGTGATGAAGACAACCTCAAGAGAGCACAACAGACATGTGCGGAGTAAAGAGGATGAGCTGCAGGAAGCACAAGAGACATGAGCGGAGTAATGAGGATGAGCCGCAGGAAGCACAACAGACATGTGCGGAGTAATGAGGATGAGCCGCAGGAAGCACAAGAGACATGAGCGGAGTAATGAGGATGAGCCGCAGGAAGCACAAGAGACATGAGCGGAGTAATGAGGATGAGCCGCAGGAAGCACAAGAGACATGAGCGGAGTAATGAGGATGAGCTGCAGGAAGCACAAGAGACATGAGCGGAGTAATAAGGATGAGCTGCAGGAAGCAAAAGAGACATGAGCGGAGTAATGAGGATGAGCTGCAGGAAGCACAAGAGACATGAGCGGAGTAATGAGGATGAGCTGCAGGAAGCAAAAGAGACATGAGCGGAGTAATGAGGATGAGCTGCAGGAAGCACAAGAGACATGAGCGGAGTAATGAGGATGAGCTGCAGGAAGCACAAGAGACATGAGCGGAGTAATGAGGATGAGCCGCAGGAAGCACAAGAGACATGAGCGGAGTAATGGAGATGAGCCGCAGGAAGCACAAGAGACATGAGCGGAGTAATGAGGATGAGCCGCAGGAAGCACAAGAGACATGAGCGGAGTAATGAGGATGAGCCGCAGGAAGCACAAGAGACATGAGCGGAGTAATGAGGATGAGCTGCAGGAAGCAAAAGAGACATGAGCGGAGTAATGAGGATGAGCTGCAGGAAGCACAAGAGACATGAGCGGAGTAATGAGGATGAGCTGCAGGAAGCACAAGAGACATGAGCGGAGTAATGAGGATGAGCTGCAGGAAGCACAAGAGACATGAGCGGAGTAATGAGGATGAGCCGCAGGAAGCACAACAGACATGTGCGGAGTAATGAGGATGAGCTGCAGGAAGCACAACAGACATGTGCGGAGTAATGAGGATGAGCCGCAGGAAGCACAAGAGACATGAGCGGAGTAATGAGGATGAGCCGCAGGAAGCACAAGAGACATGTGCGGAGTAATGAGGATGAGCTGCAGGAAGCACAAGAGACATGAGCGGAGTAAAGAGGATGAGCTGCAGGAAGCACAAGAGACATGAGCGGAGTAATGAGGATGAGCTGCAGGAAGCACAAGAGACATGAGCGGAGTAATGAGGATGAGCCGCAGGAAGCACAACAGACATGTGCGGAGTAATGAGGATGGAAGCACGCAGAAGGAGATGAGCCAAAAAGAGACATGTGCGGAGTAATGAGGATGAGCTGCAGGAAGCACAAGAGACATGAGCGGAGTAATGAGGATGAGCTGCAGGAAGCACAAGAGACATGTGCGGAGTAATGAGGATGAGCTGCAGGAAGCACAACAGACATGAGCGGAGTAATGAGGATGAGCCGCAGGAAGCACAAAGACATGTGCGGAGTAATGAGGATGAGCCGCAGGAAGCACAACAGACATGAGCGGAGTAATGAGGATGAGCCGCAGGAAGCACAAAGACATGTGCGGAGTAATGAGGATGAGCTGCAGGAAGCACAAGAGACATGAGCGGAGTAATGAGGATGAGCTGCAGGAAGCACAAGAGACATGAGCGGAGTAAGAGGATGAGCCGCAGGAAGCACAACAGACATGTGCGGAGTAAAGAGGATGAGCCACAGGAAGCACAAGAGACATGAGCGGAGTAATGAGGATGAGCTGCAGGAAGCACAAGAGACATGTAGCGGAGTAATGAGGATGAGCTGCAGGAAGCACAAAGACATGTGCGGAGTAATGAGGATGAGCTGCAGGAAGCACAAGAGACATGAGCGGAGTAATGAGGATGAGCTGCAGGAAGCACAAAGACATGAGCGGAGTAATGGAGATGAGCTGCAGGAAGCACAAAGACATGTGCGGAGTAATGAGGATGAGCCGCAGGAAGCACAAAGACATGTGCGGAGTAAAGAGGATGAGCCCAGGAAGCACAAGAGACATGAGCGGAGTAATGAGGATGAGCTGCAGGAAGCACAAGAGACATGAGCGGAGTAAGAGGATGAGCCGCAGGAAGCACAAAGACATGTGCGGAGTAATGAGGATGAGCCGCAGGAAGCACAAGAGACATGAGCGGAGTAATGAGGATGAGCCGCAGGAAGCACAACAGACATGTGCGGAGTAATGAGGATGAGCTGCAGGAAGCACAAGAGACATGAGCGGAGTAATGAGGATGAGCTGCAGGAAGCACAAGAGACATGAGCGGAGTAATGGAGATGAGCTGCAGGAAGCACAAGAGACATGAGCGGAGTAATGAGATGAGCTGCAGGAAGCACAAGAGCATGAGCGGAGTAATGAGGATGAGCCGCAGGAAGCACAAGAGACATGAGCGGAGTAATGAGGATGAGCCGCAGAAGCACAAGAGACATGTGCGGAGTAAGAGGATGAGCGCAGGAAGCACAAGAGACATGAGCGGAGTAATGAGGATGAGCCGCAGGAAGCACAAAGACATGAGCGGAGTAATGAGGATGAGCTGCAGGAAGCACAAGAGACATGAGCGGAGTAATGAGGATGAGCTGCAGAAGCACAAGAGACATGAGCGGAGTAAATGAGGATGAGCCGCAGGAAGCACAAGAGACATGAGCGGAGTAATGAGGATGAGCTGCAGGAAGCACAAGAGACATGAGCGGAGTAATGGAGATGAGCGCAGGAAGCAAAAAAAAAAAAAAAAATGAGCGGAGTAATGAGATGAGCTGCAGGAAGCACAAAGACATGGCGGAGTAAGGGATGAGCTGCAGAAGCACAAAGACATGAGGGAGTAATGAGATGACTGCAGGAAGCACAAGAGACATGAGCGAGTAATGAGATGAGCTGCAGGAAGCACAAGAGACATGAGCGGAGTAATGAGATGAGCGCAGGAAGCACAAGAGACATGAGCGGAGTAATGAGGATGAGCGCAGGAAGCACAAGAGACATGAGCGGAGTAATGAGGATGAGCTGCAGGAAGCACAAGAGACATGAGCGGAGTAATGGAGATGAGCTGCAGGAAGCAAAAGACATGTGCGGAGTAATGAGGATGAGCCGCAGGAAGCACAAGAGACATGAGCGGGATTGAGATGAGCTGCAGAAGCACAAGAGACATGAGCGGAGTAATGAGGATGAGCTGCAGGAAGCACAAAACAGAGCATAAGATGACGCAGGAGACATGGAGTAATGAGAGCAGGAAGCACAAGAGACATGAGCGGAGTAATGAGATGAGCTGCAGGAAGCACAAGAGACATGAGCGGAGTAATGAGGATGAGCTGCAGGAAGCACAAGAGACATGAGCGGAGTAATGAGGATGAGCTGCAGGAAGCACAAGAGACATGAGCGGAGTAATGAGATGAGCTGCAGGAAGCACAAGAGACATGAGCGGAGTAATGGGATGAGCTGCAGGAAGCACAAGAGACATGAGCGGAGTAATGAGATGAGCGCAGGAAGCACAAGAGACATGAGCGGAGTAATGAGGATGAGCGCAGAAGCACAAGAGACATGAGCGGAGTAAAGAGGATGAGCGCAGGAAGCACAAGAGACATGAGCGGAGTAATGAGGATGAGCTGCAGGAAGCACAAGAGACATGAGCGGAGTAATGAGGATGAGCTGCAGGAAGCACAAGAGACATGAGCGGTAGTAAAAATGGAGATGAGCCGCAGGAAGCACAAGAGACATGAGCGGAGTAATGAGATGAGCTGCAGGAAGCACAAGAGACATGAGCGGAGTAATGGAGATGAGCTGCAGGAAGCACAAGAGGCATGAGCGGAGTAATGAGGATGAGCGCAGGAAGCACAAAGACATGGCGGAGTAATGGAGATGAGCTGCAGGAAGCACAAGAGACATGAGCGGAGTAATGAGGATGAGCTGCAGGAAGCACAAAGACATGGCGGAGTAATGAGATGAGCGCAGGAAGCACAAGAGACAGAGCGGAGTAATGAGGATGAGCTGCAGGAAGCACAAGAGACATGAGTGGAGTAATGGAGATGAGCTGCAGGAAGCACAAGAGACATGAGCGGAGTAATGGAGATGAGCTGCAGGAAGCACAAGAGACATGAGCGGAGTAATGAGATGAGCTGCAGTAAGCACAAGAGACATGTGCGGAGTAAGAGATGAGCCGCAGGAAGCACAAGAGACATGAGCGGAGTAATGAGGATGAGCGCAGGAAGCACAAGAGACATGAGCGGAGTAATGAGGATGAGCTGCAGGAAGCACAAGAGACATGAGTGGAGTAATGAGATGAGCTGCAGGAAGCACAAGAGACATGAGCGGAGTAATGGAGATGAGCTGCAGGAAGCAAAGAGAAACATAGAGAGACTGCAGAAGCACAAGAGAATGTGGGGGTAAAGAGGATGAGCTGCAGGAAGCACAAGAGACATGAGCGGAGTAATGAGATGAGCTGCAGGAAGCACAAGAGACATGAGCGGAGTAATGAGGATGAGCCGCAGGAAGCACAAAAGACATGAGCGGAGTAATGGAGATGAGCTGCAGGAAGCACAAGAGACATGAGCGGAGTAATGGAGTTGAGCTGCAGGAAGCACAAGAGACATGAGCGGAGTAATGAGGATGAGCCGCAGGAAGCACAAGAGACATGAGCGGAGTAATGGAGATGAGCTGCAGGAAGCACAAGAGACATGAGCGGAGTAATGAGGATGAGCTGCAGGAAGCACAAGAGACATGAGCGGAGTAATGGAGATGAGCTGCAGGAAGCAAAGAGACATGAGCGGAGTAATGAGGATGAGCTGCAGGAAGCACAAGAGACATGAGTGGAGTAATGAGGATGAGCTGCAGGAAGCACAAGAGACATGAGCGGAGTAATGGAGATGAGCTGCAGGAAGCACAAGAGACATGAGGGAGTAATGAGGATGAGCTGCAGGAAGCACAAGAGACATGAGCGGAGTAATGAGATGAGCGCAGGAAGCACAAGAGACATGAGGGAGTAATGAGGATGAGCTGCAGGAAGCACAAGAGACATGAGGGAGTAATGAGGATGAGCTGCAGGAAGCACAAGAGACATGAGCGGAGTAATGAGGATGAGCTGCAGGAAGCACAAGAGACATGAGCGGAGTAATGGAGATGAGCTGCAGGAAGCACAAGAGACATGAGCGGAGTAATGAGATGAGCTGCAGAAGCACAAGAGACATGAGTGGAGTAATGGAGATGAGCTGCAGGAAGCACAAGAGACATGAGTGGAGTAATGGGATGAGCTGCAGGAAGCACAAGAGACATGAGCGGAGTAATGGAGATGAGCTGCAGGAAGCAACAAGAGACATGAGCGGAGTAATGGAGGGGACATACAGGGAGCAAAAGCAATGAGGGAAGTAATGGAGATGTCTATTAGGAAGCACAAGAGATGTACAAGCAGAGTAATGAAGACGCTCTGTAGCTGCGACACCCCCTACCCTCACCTGTGCCAGGGCACTGACGCCACGGTCTGTACGGCCGCACCGGTGATAGTTGCTGCTCTGCCTGCTCTCCACCAGCCGCGTCTTGGTCAGGGCACTGAACATCACCTCCTCTACTGTGTTCCTTGTGTTCTCCTGGCTGGCGAAGCCCTGGTAGTTCCAACCCAGGTATGCCAGCCGCAAGGCTACATGCTCCGTGGGGTGCGCAGAGAAATCAAAGGGTCTCTGTGGTTTGGGGGTAGGCATTGCTCTCCTAGAGCTCTGAGAGAGCAGATCCTGCAGCCGCTGCACCTCACTCTCCAGATCTTGCAGCCGCTGCCGCAGTCGAATCACCTCCACCTCCGACTCGTCAGACATGGTCCTGGGTGACATGAAGAAGGTGGGTTAATGAGGATTGTGGCCGCAGAACTTCACACGGTTGTTACTAAAATGGAGCAGGCCTGTGAGGATGACGTTACAAGAAGGGGTAGAGCTGCCTTCAGAATAAAGCTGTTTATAGAGGTGATGGTATAAAGAGTAGGAGCACTGTACTGCAGAATGGAGCTGTATACAGAGAGGATAAATGTGCTCCAGGATGGGGCTGTATACAGAGAAGATAAATGTGCTCCAGGATGGGGCTGTATACAGAGAGGATAAATGTGCTGCAGGATGGGGCTGTATACAGAGAGGATAAATGTGCTGCAGAATGGAGCTGTATACAGGAGGATAAATGTGCTCCAGGATGGGGCTGTATACAGAGAGGATAAATGTGCTGCAGGATGGGGCTGTATACAGAGAGGATAAATGTGCTGCAGGATGGGGCTGTATACAGAGAGGATAAATGTGCTGCAGAATGGAGCTGTATACAGAGAGGATAAATGTGCTCCAGGATGGGGCTGTATACAGAGAGGATAAATGTGCTCCAGGATGGGGCTGTATACAGAGAGAATAAATGTGCTCCAGGATGGGGCTGTATACAGAGAGGATAAATGTGCTCCAGGATGGGGCTGTATACAGAGAGGATAAATGTGCTGCAGAATGGAGCTGTATACAGAGAGGATAAATGTGCTCCAGGATGGGGCTGTATACAGAGAGGATAAATGTGCTCCAGGATGGGGTTGTATACAGAGAGAATAAATGTGCTCCAGGATGGGGCTGTACTCAGAGAGAAGTAATGTTCTGGTGGAGAGGGTGTTACAGTGGTTTACATTGCGTATTTCTGTATGTCAGTCCTGGACAGCCATGATTAATCAGGTGATGACTGACAGCAGCCTTCAGACTACTAGCTCTATCTCATTATAAACGGGGCGATGGCTGTACAATTGACCAGTTTATTTCTCTAAAAGGGGTTCGCTGGAATGTAATAGTCCCCATCACATATTTCACACTGCAACGCTTCCAGGTCATGTCAGGACAAGCTGCAAACTGAAGAATCACAAAGCAATAAGCTTATATGAAATCACTGAGAATGCAGTAAAATGTGACACTAGAGCGCAGAGAACAGGCGCCAGCATGGATCCAATGATGGGAACCGTTCATCACACATCACATGGGGGGAGCAAACACTAAGGCGATGGGACTCCAACATGTGACTTGCCCAGTAATGTGGACCGTGAAGCTGGACTCTGAAGAGTTACCATCAGATCTTAGAAATAGAATAGACCAAAAAATGAAGAGAAAGGGGGAAAAAAGGAGTTTTATTAGTGAGCACAAAAATGTAGCTAAAACGTGGTCTTGGATTTGATAAATAATACGTAATACTGTGCCCTAATTATTGCACCAGCCCGTGGAAGATCAATCCTAAGGAAAAAATCAATGGGTAAATAACAAAGACAATAACAATGATGATATCAACACATGTGCTGCTATGGAGAAAGAAATCAATAACAGAGGCCACATTAATTGCGTGTTATGGCTGAGTCCGCGCCCCGGTGGTTGGTGTTCGGTGATAGATCCTGGCATTGTCCAGCCTGCGCGCCAAGAAAATCACTGTGCGTCCGGTCACTGTGGGTCGGTTAAACAGGCTTCCTGGCGATGTGATGGGAGAGACATGAGCAGACCTGTGTGACGCGGATGTCACTGGTGTCTGATGATCAGCGGTGTGTGGGAGTCCTGCCGCTGAATTGATGCCGCGTCTCAGCCAGAGACAATGGAAGCAGGACCTTTCGCAACGTCACAAGTCAGGTGCTTCCTTCAGGCCTGAAGAAGGAAAGCGTTCTTTCCGAAACGCGTAGGAATTGGTTCTCTCTGCTATCCATACTTGTCCTCAGCTCACTCTGGAAGGAAGCACCTGACTTGTGACGTTGCGAAAGGTCCTGCTTCCATGGTCTCTGGCTGAGACGCGGCATCAATTCAGCGGCAGGATTCCCACACACCACTGTTTTGATATAGGAAAGATGTGTATCTTCGTACCGTGTTATCCAGTAGATAGAAAAATATTTAGACTTGAGAGTCCTCAGTGGTTGATACCTTTTAATGGTAACTGAAAAGATGGTAACAAATTGCAAGCTTTCGAGACTACTCAGGTCTCTTCATCAGGCAAAGACTAAAACAAAAACTGAAGAATCACATATTTATATACACAACAGGACACAGGAATAGTGCAATAGGTAACACAAGTGACGTGAAGCAGAACTGTCATTATGGCAGAGGGATGAACTAAATATTGGAACAGTTCATAGATAAGGAGAGAAAGTTTTATTGCCCTCTGATTGGGGTCTGGTGTTGTGTTTTGATGCCCCTAGAAGGTCAGAGAAGCAGATTCCTTAATTGATATAGAATGACATGAATCCGTGTGATATATTCATTCCAGCACTAAGAGTGTCAAAGGTCATCATAAGTTTATATTCCCAAACCTTTCTATCTTTCTCAGATTTGAAGTTAGATTTTAATACCAGTAATTCCATATCCATCATGCTATGACCAGGGATACAAAAGTGTTTTGCCACAGGTAAATCCATTCTTTTTTCTCTTATTGTGTGGCGATGAGAATTCATCCTTGTTCTCAGTTTTTGCCCGGTCTCCCCCACATACAGACCCCCAGTTGGACATTTAGTACATATAATTAGGTACACCACATTAGATGTGATGCAGCTGAAAGTACCTGGGATCTTGTAGTCCCGATGGGAGTTGGGGATCTTTATCTTGTCCGTGGTCATTATAGATGCACAGGTTTTACATTTCTTCTGGTTTCAAGGAAAGGTTCCTGCAGCTGTTGGGGAGGACAGGGAGCTTCTGACAATGATGCTTCTTAGATTTGGGGCTGCCTGTGATGAAAAGGGCACACGGTCCGCCACCCGGTAGCCCGGGGTATCACGGCTTGTGATCCCTCCGTGCCGCAAATGTGACGAAAACGCGCACACACACGACGGCTGCAGCCGTGAGACCCAGTAAACTGCAGGGATTTATAATTATCCCACTTCCCTTTAGAAACTTGCAGCTCTCTGGCGCCCCCCTTACCCTCAGGTCAGTCAGTGTACTGCACCTAGGATAATCAGTCGCCAGACGGGTCACTTGGATGTGTGCTGGCTATTGGGCACGCTGCAGTGAGGGAATTATAATTACTCCGGGCCGCAGTCAGGCAATACACTTATAAAGCCCGCTCCGTCACTGCCAACGCCACCCCATAGGTCACCACTTTACACCCCTTCTTTTAAGCTGCCACCAGCTACGATTTACTTAAGGAACAATTTATCAAGAGGGTCCGTAGCAACCCCAAAACAGTAGCGTAGTACTTCAGGCACGTGCAAATTCGTTTATAGAGCAGGAGAATCAAACTAATAATTTTATAGGTTTATTCCTTAAAAAACAGGCAGCGTTTATACAATATAAAAAGAGGTAACAAGCTGAGACAATATCATTATGTACAAGGCAGTCAGAAATAAAATAGGATTAAAGATGAAAATCACTCACATGGTAGTTATATCATTTACAGGCAAGCCAGGCTGGGGGAGGAGCCACACGTCATAGTTCATTTGCAGATCTCTTAGTCAAGACGTCACAGCAAGGAATGACTCAGGGGGGGGCTCACAGCCAGACTTATACATGTGGGCTGCTGACCTCACAAAAGGGGATGGTTTTCTGGCCACCTCCCCAGGCTAAAAGCTATGGTTTGAGCTCTGAAATATCATAAGGACCATAACTCAGCGGGGAACTCTAGCAGAATAATGGCAGACCTATCAATGATCTTACTTTGAAATGACGGTTCCAATGAGCCCCAACTTGGGTGAGCTAGTTCATGGGGCACCCGAGAATTCCATTTCTCGGGTTCTGTTGGAGTTACGGGTTCACCAGTACCACGGGAACGATGCCGGTCGGCGCATGTTTCAAACCAGTAACTTTCATGCTTCTGACGCAAATTCCCACCGGGTTATAAGCCAAAAGAATGAATCCTCATAATGGCTGCTAGGAAAGGAAAGCACATGTGAAGACAATGGGGACCCCCTACGGTGAGGCGGGAAACTCCAGCACTGGTCTCTCAGATTACACTACTTGTGTGCAGGCTGGGGTTGATGAGAAGCGTGAGAGAGGGAGGGGGGGAACTTTGCTCGGTGGGCTGTCAGCAGTAAAAAAAAGATGAGGACTGTAGTTCTGCACAGCACAAGACATGGAGCTTCCAGTATCATCACACCTCCCCCCTTAGAGGGCGCTAAGGAGGCATGACCTGCCGGTAATCCGACATGCGCACCTCAGCGGGTTTGCCACGTCGTGACAACCCATCAGCATTCCCATGATCGCTGCCTTTCTTGTGTTGTACGGCAAAATCATACTGCTGTAGGGCAAGGCTCCAGCGTAGCAACCTACCATTGGTTCCGGACACTGTGTGCAGCCAGCTCAGAGGGTTGTGGTCGGTGACCACCTTGAAGGTGCGCCCGTACAGGTAGGGCTGCAAACGTTGCAGTGCCCAGACCATGGCCAGGCACTCCTTCTCGATGGTGGAGTATGCCACTTACCTTGGCAGAAGTTTCTGGCTCAGGTACAACACGGGGTGCTCCTGGTTCCCCGAATCAACCTGGCTGAGTACAGCACCGAGGCCAAATTCGCTGGCGTCAGTCTGTACCAGGAATGGCCGACTGCTGTCGACGGCTTTCAGCACAGGAGAGCTGCACAGGGCTGTTTTCAAAGCTCGGAATGCCGCCTCACAGCCATCTGTCCAGCTGACTGTTTGGGGTAGACCGCCCTTGGTGAGGTCCGTCAAGGGTTTTGCAATGGCGCTATAGTTCGGTACGAAACGCCTATAGTACCCTGCAGTGCCCAGGAAGGACTTCACCTGCTTTTTGGTCCTGGGGTGGGCCAGGACACAATGGCGTCCACTTTCTCGGGCTCTGGCCTCATGGAACCCCCGCCTACCCGGTGCCCCAGGTAGTGGACCTCCCTCATGCCCATCTGGCATTTTCCCGGCTTGATGGTCAGACCTGCCTGGCGAATACGCTTGAGCACCTCCTGGAGATGCTGAAGGTGTTCCTCCCAGGTGGATCTGAAGACGGCAATGTCGTCCAGGTACACCACAGCGTACTCCTCCAGTCCCTGAAGCAGGTGGTTGACCATCCGCTGAAAAGTGGCAGGGGCATTCTTCATGCCGAAAGGCATGACCGTGGACTCGTACAGTCCAAAAGGGGTGATAAAGGCGGATTTCTCCTGCGCCGCAGGGCTCAGGGGAATCTGCCAGTATCCCCGGCTTAAATCCATGATGGATATGTACTTGGCATTCGCCAACCGCTTCAGCAGATCCTCGATGCGTGGCATTGGGTGCGCATCAGAGGTAGTGATGGCGTTGAGCCCCCTGTAGTCCACGCAGAACCGGGTGGTCCGATCCTTTTTTGGCACGAGAACTACAGGTGAGGCCCACGCGCTTTGGACGGCCGGATCACCCCCAGCTGCAACATCTCATGGATCTCCTGGCGCATAATCTGCTGCACTTCCTCAGAGATCCGATAAGGTGTCCGCCGTAACGGGGCGTGATTCCCGGTGTCCACCTAGTGGACTGCCAACTTGGTCCTTCCGGGTCGGTTAGTGAACTCGGCCCGGAAGGGTTCCAGAGTGGTCAGCAACTGCAACCGCTGGGAGGCGGTTAGCGAGGCATTTACCTCCAGGTCCTCAATGGACCCATTGGCCTTGGCTTGGGCCAGCATGTCCAGGAGGGGATCCTCCTCCCCGTCCTCGGGCAGGTTGCAGACCGGTAGGACGCAGGCTTCACGTTCGTGATGGGCCTTCATCATGTTGACGTGAAAGGCCTTGCGCCTACCCCGAGTGTGGTCAAGCGTGACCACGTAGGTGACTGGGTTGAGCCGTTGGTGCACGACGTACGGGCCTTCCCAGGCTGCCTGAAGCTTATCCTTTGGTACAGGGACCAGCACCCACACCTTTTGACCCACCTGGTAGGTCCGCTCCCGGGCGTTCTGGTCGTACCAGTGCTTCTGGTCAGCCTGAGCCTGCGTCATGTTGTCATGCACCAACTGCGTCAAGGTCTGCATCTTGTCGCGGAAGCGCATGACATAATCCACGATGGACACTTCTGTGGGGTTTGACTCATCTTCCCAGGATTCTCTTATCAACCCAAGGGGTCCCCGGACTCGCCTGCCATACAGGAGCTCAAAGGGGGAGAACCCGTCGAGGCCTGCGGGACTTCTCTGTAGGCAAACAGCAGGTGTGGGAGGTACCGCTCCCAATCGCGTCCCTGGGTCTCAACCAGCATGCGGAGCATCTGTTTGAGGGTACCGTTAAAGCGTTCACACAAACCATTGGTCTGTGGGTGATACGCACTCGATACCAAACGTGTCACCTGCATTTTGCTGCAGAGAGCCTTCATTAGGCGAGACATAAATTGGGTCCCTCGATCGGTAAGCATCTCCCTGGGAAATCCTACCCGTGAAAAGATGGTCACCAGTGCATCCGCCACCTTATCTGCCTTAGTTGAGGACAGAGCTACTGCCTCCGGGTACCGGGTAGCGTAGTCTACCACAGTAAGGATGTATTGCCTTCCAGAGCGGCTGGGGACGGCCAGCGGGCCCACAATGTCCACCGCGATCCTCTGGAAAGGCTCCTCTATCACTGGCAACGGGATCAGGGGAGCCTTAAGAGCAGGCCCCACCTTCCCCACTCTTTGACAGGTGATACAGGAGCGGCAGTAGTTAGTCACATCTGTCCCCATCTTGGGCCAATAGAAGTGCTGAGACAGCCGTGCCTTAGTTTTGCTGATCCCCAAGTGTCCAGCGAGTGGAATCTCATGGGCAATCCTGAACAACTCACCTCGGAACTGGTGCGGGACGACCAGCTGTTTTTCCCTCAACCACTCCTTTTGGGAATCTCCGGGTACTGTCTCCCGGTACAGCCTTCCTCGTTCCCAGAACACCCTCTCCTTATCAGTCACGGAGGTAGGCGTCTCGGTGAGGTGCCTCAAGTTCTCCAGGCTCGTATCTGAGTGCAGAGCGGCCTGGAACTCCTGGCTGGAGGCAGCCAGAAGTGACATGAGGGTTCCTTCCTCACTGGGACCCTCTGGGACCGGCTCTGGGTCCACCTCTGGTTCAGTCTCTCCTGTAGCGGAGGAGGGTCCAGATGCCAGGGCGCTACCTGCGATCCGGGCACTCTGACTGCGGGTGACAGCAGCTACATATGCAGTCTCCCCGGGGATTTCTATAGACCCATCAGCCTGCGCTGCTATGGGCTCTACCTCCCCATCCACCCCCAACACTTCAGGAGCAGTGCTACTTATGGGCCAGTTACCTTCCTCGGTGGCACTGGTCAGTGTCATGGCGTCACCTTCCTCACGGTTCCCATGCACCTCCCCATTTCCTTGAGCACTGTCGTTTGCTCCTGCTAGGGGTTCCTCAGCCGTCTCACTCCGCAGAGCGACGTGGCTGAACGCTCCTGTACCTGTGGACACATCTACCACTTCAGAGAAAGGGTTAACAGGTTCAGATGGCACAGATACATCACTATCAGCATCATTCCTAGGGAAAGAAAGGTTATCAGTTGCATAATCACTTCGCAAAGCATTGGCAGGTAACACATTCAGTTTCCCATCATCTTCAACATCAACATCATGGTTAACGTTAACCTTATTATCAGATTGGGGAGGGGTGTCAGGGACATAGTACGCGACCATCCTCCCCAGATCAGTCCCCAATAAAACATCAGTGGGCAGGTTTTCGGACACCCCACTTCCTTCACCCCGCTCCCGGCACCCCAGTCATGAAAACTCGGGCTATCGGCAAGGGGTAGTGGACGCCCCCAATCCCGGTGACAGTTAGGGTTTTCCCCGGAATCAACTCTTTAGGGGCCGCCAGTTCGGGTCGGATGAGGGTTCGTTCAGCCCCGGTGTCCTTGAGGCCTGTAGCAAGACGGGCCCCCACGCGGACGGGCTGCACGTTGTCATCAACCCTCCCCACCACACCACCCACCAAAAGAACAGAGGCGTTGGGCCCGGAGGCCTTGGCTTGGGGGTTCTTCTGCCTCTCCGGACAGGTGGCGCTGATGTGTCCAGTCCTTTTACAGGAGAAACACTGGCGAGGGTCTGATGTAGGCCTGGCGCTGGCAAAGGGGATAGTGCCTCCAGAGGGACGACTGGCAGGGGCACTGGGGTTGGTTGCAGGCTTACCCCTCCCCAGCGGGCGGCGACGGGCTTCCGCACCTCGGGTTTCCGGTTGGCCTCATAGCTGTCGGCGATCCGTGCTGTTGTGACCGCGTCCTCCAGTTCTCGGTCCAGGATGAACTGTCGGACCTCAGCTGGGCACAGATGCAGGAACTGGTCTTTGATCATCAGGTCTCTCAGCTCCTCAAAGGTGTCAACTGACAGTCCATGGATCCACTGGTCAAAGTGGTTCCTGAGTCCTTGCACCACATCGCTATAACTGTCGTGTGGGCCACGTTGGAGGTTCCGGAACTTCTTTCGGTATACCTCAGGGGTTAGCTGGTACTTGGCAATCAGGGCCTGCTTGATGGCCTCATAGTCACTGTCTTGATCTGACGTGAGGGAAGCGAACGCCTCCAAAGCTTTGCCCTTTAGCCCGGGGGTCAAGTACGTGGCCCATTGGTCGGCAGGCAGCCGGTACTGTCTGCAGACTTTCTCAAAGGCCCGCAGAAAAGTGTCCAAGTCTCCGTCCTTTTCCATCACGGGAAAGTGCTCCGGCCTGGGCTTCGGACTCTGAGAGCTACTGGGTGTACCGCTCCGGGCGGTGGGGAGCATCCCCCCTCGCTGGATCATCTCCAGCTCATGGGCTCTCTGCGCTTGGGCTTCCCGCTCGGCTCGGGCTCTCTCAGCCTCCCGCTCGGCTCTCTCAGCCTCCCGCTGGGCTCTCTCAGCCTCCCGCTGGGCTTGGCGCTCGGCTCGGGCCTCCTGCTGGTATTGCTGGATCAGCTTCAGGCGCTCCTCCCGGTTGTCGGTGGGGAGTCCCTCCAGGGCCGCCTGCAGGTAAGGGTCCATCCCGCCCTGGGTGTAAGCATGCAGGGTTTGGGCCTCTGCTGCAGCACCACCTTGGCTTGGGCCGGCTTCTGTGCCCTCCTCGCTCTCATCGTGGTCCTGTGCCATCAGGACCTTGATCAGTTGAGCTTTGGTTTGGCCCATGGGGTCAAGGCCTCGGGAAATGCATATTCCAGCAAGAGTGTCCCTTTTCTGCAGTTTACACCACGCTTCTCCCATCCTCGCCATTGCCAAATAAAAGATAGGATAGAAAAACAAAGAGAAGGGAGGGGTAACCGCAAGTACACACAATTGTCTCAGGACTAATAAACACTGAGTCTGTTCTCCAAAACTTTAGTTGCAGGGTCCCTGAAGAACCGTGCAAGTTTTTTAGTGAATGGAATGATTGCTCAAACCAGATCACTAATGCTCTATAATCCCACCGCTCTGCCACCACATGTGATGAAACGGGCACACGGTCCGCCACCCGGTAGCCCGGGTATCACGGCTTGTGATCCCTCCGTGCCGCAAATGTGACGAAAACACGCACACACACGACGGCTGCTGCCGTCCGACCCAGTAAACTGCAGGGATTTATAATTATCCCACTTCCCTTTAGGAACTTTCAGCTCTCTGGCGCCCCCCTTACCCTCAGGTCAGTCAGTGTACTGCACCTAGGATAATTAGTCGCCAGACGGGTCACTTGGATGTGTGCTGGCTATTGGGCACGCTGCAGTGAGGGAATTATAATTACTCCGGGCCGCAGCCAGGCAATACACTTATAAAGCCCGCTCCGTCACTGCCAACGCCACCCCATAGGTCACCACTTTACACCCCTTCTTTTAAGCTGCCACCAGCTACGATTTACTTAAGGAACAATTTATCAAGAGGGTCCGTAGCAACCCCAAAACAGTAGCGTAGTGCTTCAGGCACGTGCAAATTCGTTTATAGAGCAGGAGAATCAAACTAATAATTTTATAGGTTTATTCCTTAAAAAACAGGCAGCGTTTATACAATATAAAAAGAGGTAACAAGCTGAGACAATATCATTATGTACAAGGCAGTCAGAAATAAAATAGGATTAAAGATGAAAATCACTCACATGGTAGTTATATCATTTACAGGCAAGCCAGGCTGGGGGAGGAGCCACACGTCATAGTTCATTTGCAGATCTCTTAGTCAAGACGTCACAGCAAGGAATGACTCAGGGGGGGGCTCACAGCCAGACTTATACATGTGGGCTGCTGACCTCACAAAAGGGGATGGTTTTCTGGCCACCTCCCCAGGCTAAAAGCTATGGTTTGAGCTCTGAAATATCATAAGGACCATAACTCAGCGGGGAACTCTAGCAGAATAATGGCAGACCTATCAATGATCTTACTTTGAAATGACGGTTCCAATGAGCCCCAACTTGGGTGAGCTAGTTCATGGGGCACCCGAGAATTCCATTTCTCGGTTTCTGTTGGAGTTACGGGTTCACCAGTACCACGGGAACGATGCCGGTCGGCGCATGTTTCAAACCAGTAACTTTCATGCTTCTGACGCAAATTCCCACCGGGTTATAAGCCAAAAGAATGAATCCTCATAATGGCTGCTAGGAAAGGAAAGCACATGTGAAGACAATGGGGACCCCCTACGGTGAGGCGGGAAACTCCAGCACTGGTCTCTCAGATTACACTACTTGTGTGCAGGCTGGGGGTTGATGAGAAGCGTGAGAGAGGGAGGGGGGGAACTTTGCTCGGTGGGCTGTCAGCAGTAAAAAAAGATGAGGACTGTAGTTCTGCACAGCACAAGACATGGAGCTTCCAGTATCATCACACTGCCTAAAACATAGTAGTGGGGGGTCTGGAAATATGGATTGTAATCGGGCATCTTTTTGTAGTAAAGGTTGTAGTTTCCGTGCAGCTCCCCTTAGCACCTCCAGATTTGGATTGTAGGTGACCACTAAAGGCACCCGGTTATTTTCTTCTTTAGCTTTGTAATGTAGCAGGTGATTCCTTGATATTCTGGTGGCTCTTGTAATTTGGTTTTCAATTGTTCTTGGATGGTAGCCCTGGTTCAAAAAAGTCTTTCTGAGGCGACCAAGGTGTTCATCTCTATCCATGGGGTTGGAACATATATAAAACCTGTGCATCTATAATGACCACGGACAAGATAAAGATCCCCAACTCCCATCAGGACTACAAGATCCCAGGTACTTTCAGCTGCATCACATCTAATGTGGTGTACCTAATTATATGTACTAAATGTCCAACTGGGGGTCTGTATGTGGGGGAGACCGGGCAAAAACTGAGAACAAGGAAGAATTCTCATCGCCACACAATAAGAGAAAAAGAATGGATTTACCTGTGGCAAAACACTTTTGTATGCCCGGTCATAGCATGATGGATATGGAATTACTGGTATTAAAATCTAACTTCAAATCTGAGAAAGATAGAAAAGTTTGGGAATACAAACTTATGATGACCTTTGACACTCTTAGTGCTGGAATGAATATATCACATGGATTCATGTCATTCTATATCAATTAAGGAATCTGTGTCTCTGACCTTCTAAGGGCATCAAAACACAACACCAGACCCCAATCAGAGGGCAATAAAACTTTCTCTCCTTATCTATGAACTGTTCCAATATTTATGTTCATCCCTCTGCCATAATGACAGTTCTGCTTCACGTCACTTGTGTTACCTATTGCACTATTCCTGTGTCCTGTTGTGTATATAAATATGTGATTCTTCAGTTTTTGTTTTAGTCTTTGCCTGATGAAGAGACCTGAGTAGTCTCGAAAGCTGCAATTTGTTACCATCTTTTCAGTTAGCCATTAAAAGGTATCAACCACTGAGGACTCTCAAGTCTAAATATTTTTCTCACACACCGCTGATCATCAGACACCACGTGACATCCGCGTCACACAGGTCCTGCTTCCATTGTCTCTGGCTGAGACGCGGCATCAATTCAGCGGCAGGACTCCCACACCGCTGATCATCAGACACCACGTGACATCCGCGTCACACGTGACATCCGCGTCACACAGGTCCTGCTTCCATGGTCTCTGGCTGAGACGCGGCATCAATTCAGCCGCAGGACTCCCACACACCGCTGATCATCAGACACCACGTGACATCTGCGTCACACGTGACATCCGCGTCACAGGTCCTGCTTCCATGGTCTCTGGCTGAGCGCGGCAGGCTTTACTCGTATGTCCTAGCGCCACTGCACATCATATTTCATCACCTTTTTAAGATCAGATGGTCACTACATGTAGGAAGACATTAGCGTCAGTTACTCGGTGGGAGGTGGAACGTGGTTTGGTTTCGATCACAGACACATCGTAGAGTATTTTCAGTCCTGCCTATACAGTTACAGAGGGGAAAATAAGCATTTCATACATATCAAGGTCAGGGGACCGAGCAGCCACTTAACATCAGTCTTCTTGGTCTGCCCCGGGTTGTTGCCGCTCGCTGCTGTGTTTGGGTTCTTGTCCATTTTAGGGGCATTTCTTCTTCAGCACAAGACAACATGACTTCTCCCAGTATTGTGATACATCCACACTGGTCCATGGCGCCTGGTCTGTGATAGATGGGCCAACTCCGTAGTAGGAGGACATCCGCAGACCACTCTGCTCGCACCTCCATGTCTTACAGTCCTGTGAACTGCATTCAATATTTATGGGTGGTCTCACCAGGTCTGCGGCCCTTACGCCCAGTATGGACAATCCTGCTCTCGTCTCTCCACAGAACGTTCCGCCTCTTCTCCTTAGGTCAGTCCTTTTCTTTGGGGAACTGTAACCTTCTCACCGCTCATTCTTCAGTAATGACACATTACGAGGGTTTCTTGCACATAGTTTGGCCTCACATAGGCGTCTTCTGATGGTGCAGGACTCACAGGTAACTGGAGATCTTCTCTGATCTCCCGGGAGCCGATCACGGCACGCTTCTTTGCCATTCTTTGTCATTCTATGATCTATGCAGTTTTTAATATTTATTTTCCTACCACGTTTCGGATTTGTTGCCATTATAAACCATTGGAAATCTTTTTAGCTGAGCAGCTAATTGTTGTCCACACTTCTTTATATGTTTTCCCTTCTCCAATCAACTTCTTGATCAAAGTTCTTTCTCCTTCAGTACAACGTGTGGAACACTCACTGAGCGCGGGCAGCAAACAGCCGGTACAACATCTGCTGCCTCCTCCTCCTTTACATAATCATCCCGGGTGTCTCCACAGAATGAATGACCTCACTAATGAACTCCGCACTACTATTAATTAGTACACCCCCTTTCATTAATTACAACCAATTAGCTGCGTGCATGTCATGGCTGCTGGTTCTGTTGGTCGACAATTACTCGACTACACCTAGTCATAAATTGTTTCCCATGTTGTATGATCTTTTCTGCCAAAAACAGTAACTAATCATACTGGACGCGTGGGCCCAGCAACCTTTCCCTGGACCGAGCAACCTTTCTGTCATGTGTGCATCGCCACGAAGATCGTCGCGGTTGCACAGTCTGACTTCTCACAGCTGAGTTGCTGTTTCTTTGTGTTTGGCAGTTAGGGAGTTAATTCTGTCTGTGCTCAGTTCTGGGACTGGGTGCAGTTTTCTCCCGGCTGCAATTAATTATTTGTTGATTGGTTTCCTTTAAATCTCTGGTTGTCTGTGTTGGGAGTTGCCAGTGAAATTCTTCATGCAGACCACAGATAGGATTGTATCTGTATAGACTTAAGTTAAAGAGCTCCTTAGTTGTTTTAAGCTCACCTTGCTTAGAGTTTAATATCCCAGATCATTTATGTTCCTTCTGTGTTTGAGTGTGTATGCAAGTCTGTGTTTTCTCCAGTCTGTCTTATATGTCTAATCTGTGTATTTAGCAGAGATCAGCCCATATCCCTTTGGTGGTAATCAGAATCCTTCTTAGGACTGATTACAGGGTTCAGGGACTGATAGGAGACAGGGTTAGGCTGGAGACTTGGACCTCTGAACCATTATCAGTACCTCCAAGGTGAGGGATTAGTTAGGACCCCAGTTTAGGGTCAGGTTAGACCCCCGGTCCTCCTCTTTCCTGTGACAGTGTATCAAGTCCTCAAGATTAACCCTGAGTTCAACGGATATCGTGTCAGGTAAATATATTCTATATTTACATTCTGATGTTGCTAATCTATATGTTGTATAGAGTGTGGTTCTTTTAAGAATAGTTTACTGACATCGTACACATATCATAAGACCGCGTGGCATTTTCACTGGCCAGAAAATTATTCCCAGTTGCCATGGATCCAGTAGCCCAGCTGGCTCTGCAGTTGCAGGGATTATCCATGGAGCTGACGGACATTAAGTCCAAAGTTTTGTCTCCCTCGGAGCAAACCAGATTTGAACCTAAAGTAGCTCTCCCGGACAGGTTCACTGGTGGGCGAGACAAATTTTTTACCTTCAGGGAAGCATGTAAATTGTATTTTCGGCTTCGGCCTCGATCATCAGGGAGTGAAGAGCAGAGAGTGGGAATTGTTATCTCGCTCCTACAAGGGGACCCTCAATCCTGGGCCTTCTCCCTTCCTCCGGGATCACCGGCTCTACAGTCAGTAGATCGATTTTTTACTGCCCTGGGTTTGGTATATGATGACCCAGATCGGGTCTCTCTTGCTGAGACAAAATTACGTAAGATACAGCAGGGAGATCGTCCGGCGGAGGAATTTGCTTCTGAGTTCCGTAGATGGGCCACAGATACTCAGTGGAATGACCCAGCTCTTAGGAGCCAGTTTTGTCATGGGCTTTCTGACAAATTAAAGGACGTTTTGGCTCAGTATGATTCTCCTCCATCACTGGAGGCTGCTATGGCCCTAGCTATCCGTACTGATAGACGGCTCCGGGAGAGGTGCGAGGTAACTCCGCCCCCTGTTGTTACTCCACCTACTACTAAAGTCCCTTATGTTGAGGTTCCCCTTGTCTGTTCGGAGGAGCCTATGCAGTTGGGAGGGACATCATTTCGTAGGAGGGGATTGGCTGTACGCCGCAGGACTAGAAGGTGTTTCTTCTGCGGGAAAGAGGGACATTTTGTTGGGGGATGTCCATCCCGTGCCTTGTTGAGCAAAAAGTCGCCGGAAAACTGTTAATCCCAGGTTGTGTGGTGGACGACAACCTGGGAGTATGTATTTCGTCCGCTAGTTCTTCTCAGTTCCTTGTACCAGTGGAGGTGGTGGTTGGTACGAGAGTGGAGAGATTTTCTGTTCTTCTTGATAGTGGGTCCGGGGCTAATCTGGTTGACGCTCAGTTTGCTCAGGCTCAAGGTATGCATCTGAGTGTATTGGTCAAACCGATCCCTATATTCTCCATTGACGCCAGGCCTCTCGGCAAGGGTAGCTTTGTTCATGAGGTTCATAACATTGACCTTCGGGTAGGGACAATACATAGGGAACTATTATCTTGTTATGTGTTGGAGGGTCTACCTACTCCTATTGTGTTGGGACTTCCTTGGTTGGTTAAACATAACCCTGTGATTAATTGGCAGTCCAGAGATATAAGCCAATGGGGGGATTTTTGCAAAAGTAACTGCATGAACACAGTCATCAGTGCGGTCGTGCCTAGTACTTTGCCTCCTTTTTTGGAGGACTTTGGGGATGTTTTCTCTGAGGAGGGGTGTCAGGAGTTGCCTCCTCATCGCGTATATGACTGCTCTATTAATTTACTTCCTGATGCTAAGTTACCTAAAGCTAGGTTATATAACCTTTCTGGTCCTGAGAGGCAGGCTATGAAAGATTATATTTCGGAAAGTCTGGCCAAAGGGCATATTAGACCTTCATCTTCCCCAGTGGCCGCGGGGTTCTTCTTTGTGAAGAAAAAAGATGGAGGCCTACGCCCTTGCTTGGATTTCCGCGAACTTAATCGGATTACTGTTCGAGATCCGTATCCACTCCCTCTGATTCCTGATCTCTTCAATCAAATTGTTGGCGCCAAATGGTTCTCTAAATTGGATCTCAGGGGGGCGTATAATCTGATTAGGATAAAAGAGGGGGATGAGTGGAAAACGGCGTTTAACACGCCGGAGGGACATTATGAGAACCTTGTCATGCCTTTTGGTCTGACTACTGCACCAGCAGTATTCCAACATTTTGTTAATGACATTTTTCGTCATCTGGTGGGGCTGTTTGTGGTCGTATATTTGGATGACATTTTAATTTACTCACCAGATCTTGTGTCTCACCAGGAGCATGTGAGACAGGTGTTGCAGATCTTGCGAGACAATAAACTATACGCCAAACTGGAAAAGTGTGTATTCGCCGTACAGGAACTTCAGTTTTTGGGTTTCTTGGTGTCAGCCTCCGGTTTCCGTATGGACCCTGAAAAGGTGAGAGCAGTGCTTGAATGGGATCAGCCAGAGGATCTTAAGGCTCTGCAGCGTTTTCTGGGGTTTGCTAACTACTACCGGAAATTTATTTGTAATTTCTCATCTGTTGTCAAACCTCTCACTGACATGACAAGGGACGGATTTTTCTAAATGGTCGGACAAAGCTTGCCAAGCTTTTTCCTCTTTGAAAAAATGTTTTGCTTCGGCACCCGTTCTCATCCAACCAGATGCATCACAGCCGTTCGTTGTGGAGGTGGACGCGTCTGACGTAGGGGTGGGTGCAATATTGTCCCAGGGTCCGTCCCCTGGTAAATGGCATCCGTGCGCTTTCTTTTCTAAAAAATTGTCGTCCGCCGAAAGGAATTATGATATCGGCAATAGGGAACTTTTGGCCATTAAGTTGGCTTTTGAAGAATGGCGTCACTTTTTGGAGGGGGCAGTCCACCCGGTCACCGTCATTACTGATCACAAGAACCTGCTGTATTTGGAATCTGCTAAGCGTCTGAATTCCAGACAAGCTCGATGGTCGTTGTTTTTTACCAGGTTTAATTTTGTTGTCACTTATCGCCCTGGATCTAAGAATGTAAAGGCTGATGCCTTGTCTCGCAGTTTCCCAGGGGCCGGGAAAATGGATGACCCGATTCCTATCCTTCAGGAGGGGGTGGTAGTGTCGGCTGTATGTTCTGAGCTTGAGGAGGAGGTGTTAGAGGCTCAGGGGACGCCCCTGCAGGACCTCCAGGGAGACTGTTTGTCCCAAATCAGTTGAGACAAAAGGTTATTGAGGCACATCATAATTCTGCTTTAGCAGGACATCCAGGGAGTAAGGCTACTTTAGATCTCCTTTCTCGCCGGTTTTGGTGGCCTAACGTTAATAAAGATGTTTTAACTTTTGTCGCGTCCTGTGGGGTTTGTGCTCGCTCTAAGACCCCTCATACCCGTCCGTCTGGGACCCTCTTACCCTTAAAACTTCCGGAGCGTCCATGGACTCATTTGTCTATGGACTTCATCACGGACCTTCCTCAGTCGTCAGGGAATACTGTCATACTGGTGGTTGTTGACAGGTTCAGTAAGATGGCACATTTCGTTGCTCTTCCTGCACTCCCTAATGCTAAAACTCTGGCGCAGGTGTTCATTAGGGAGATCGTTAGACTTCATGGGTTGCCTTCTGATGTGGTGTCAGATAGGGGGTCTCAGTTTGTGTCCAAGTTTTGGAGGGCATTTTGTTTACGTCGGGGGATGCAATTGTCATTTTCCTCGGCTTTTCATCCGCAGACCAATGGTCAGACAGAGCGTCTGAATCAAAGCTTAGAGACTTATCTTCGGTGTTTTGTCTCAGAGAACCAGGAGGACTGGTCTTCTTTCTTGCCTCTGGCAGAGTTCGCTCTTAACAACAGGCGGAGCGAGTCCACTGGTAAGTCCCCGTTTTTTGGGGCATATGGTTTTCATCCCCAGTTTTGTACTTTCAATGGGGGGGGCCCTTCTGGGGTTCCTGAGGAGGAGCGTTTCTCGTCGTCACTTGCTTCAGTGTGGAGAGGTGTATTGAATAATCTGAGTGCTATGGGGAACCGTTATAAACGTATGGCTGATAGGAGGAGAGTTTCTGGTCCAGATCTTAATGTGAACGATCTGGTATGGTTGTCTACCAGGAATATAAAACTTAAAGTGCCCTCCTGGAAGCTGGGTCCCAGATTCATCGGGCCGTACAGGATCAGTTCCATAATTAATCCTGTGGCATTTCGTCTGGACCTCCCTCCTACGTTTAAAATTCATAATGTGTTCCACAAGTCATTACTTAAGAGGTACGTGGCACCAGTCATACCATCACCTCTACCTCCTCCTCCAGTGGTGGTCAATGGTAACTTGGAGTTTCAAGTGTCAAAGATCATTGACTCACGTCTGAATCGCCGGTCCCTTCAGTACTTGGTGCATTGGAAGGGGTATGGTCCAGAGGAGAGGACGTGGGTTCCTGCGTCTGACATTAACGCAGATCGTTTGGTGCGGACCTTCCACAGAACTCACCCGGGCAAACCTGGCCCTGAGGGTCCGGAGGCCCCTCGTAGAAGGGGGGTACTGTCATGTGTGCATCGCCACGAAGATCGTCGCGGTTGCACAGTCTGACTTCTCACAGCTGAGTTGCTGTTTCTTTGTGTTTGGCAGTTAGGGAGTTAATTCTGTCTGTGCTCAGTTCTGGGACTGGGTGCAGTTTTCTCCCGGCTGCAATTAATTATTTGTTGATTGGTTTCCTTTAAATCTCTGGTTGTCTGTGTTGGGAGTTGCCAGTGAAATTCTTCATGCAGACCACAGATAGGATTGTATCTGTATAGACTTAAGTTAAAGAGCTCCTTAGTTGTTTTTAAGCTCACCTTGCTTAGAGTTTAATATCCCAGATCATTTATGTTCCTTCTGTGTTTGAGTGTGTATGCAAGTCTGTGTTTTCTCCAGTCTGTCTTATGTCTAATCTGTGTATTTAGCAGAGATCAGCCCATATCCCTCTGGTGTTAATCAGAATCCTTCTTAGGACTGATTACAGGGTTCAGGGACTGATAGGAGACAGGGTTAGGCTGGAGACTTGGACCTCTGAACCATTATCAGTACCTCCAAGGTGAGGGATTAGTTAGGACCCCAGTTTAGGGTCAGGTTAGACCCCCGGTCCTCCTCTTTCCTGTGACAGTGTATCAAGTCCTCAAGATTAACCCTGAGTTCAACGGATATCGTGTCAGGTAAAACTATTCTATATTTACATGCTGATGTTGCTAATCTATATGTTGTATAGAGTGTGGTTCTTTTAAGAATAGTTTACTGACATCGTACACATATCATAAGACCGCGTGACACTTTCCTCTGGACTCGTGGGCCGACCAACCTTTCCCCTGGACTCGTGGCCGAGCAACCTTTCCCCTGGACGCGTGTGCCGAGCAACCTTTCCCCTGGACTCGTGGGCCGAGCAACCTTTCCCCTGGACCGAGCAACCTTTCCTCAGGACTCGTGGGCAGACCAACCTTTCCCCTGGACTCATGGGCCGAGCAACCTTTCCCCTGGACCGAGCAACCTTTCCCCTGGACTCGTGGGCCCAGCAACCTTTCCCTGGACCGAGCAACCTTTCCTCAGGACTCGTGGGCAGACCAACCTTTCCCCTGGACTCGTGGGCAGACCAACCTTTCCCCTGGACGCGTGTGCCGAGCAACCTTTCCCCTGGACCGACCAACATTTCCCCTGGACGCGTGGGCCGAGCAACCTTTTCTCAGGACGCGTGGGCCGAGCAACCTTTCCTCAGGACGCGTGGGCCGAGCAACCTTTCTTCATGACACGTGTGCCGAGCAACCTTTCTTCATGACACGTGTGCCGAGCAACCTTTCCTCAGGACGCATGGGCCGAGCAACCTTTCCCCTGGACGCGTGTGCCGAGCAACCTTTCCCCTGGACTCGTGGGCAGACCAACCTTTCCCCTGGCCTCGTGGGCCGAGCAACCTTTCCCCTGGACCGAGCAACCTTTCCTCAGGACTCATGGGCAGACCAACCTTTCCCCTGGACTCGTGGGCCGAGCAACCTTTCCCCTGGACCCAGCAACCTTTCCCTGGACCGAGCAACCTTTCCTCAGGACTCGTGGGCAGACCAACCTTTCCCCTGGACTCGTGGGCCTAGCAACCTTTCCCCTGGACCGAGCAACCTTTCCCCTGGACTCGTGGGCAGACCAACCTTTCCCCTGGACGCGTGTGCCAAGCAACCTTTCCCCTGGACCGACCAACCTTTCCCCTGGACGCGTGGGCCGAGCAACCTTTTCTCAGGACGCGTGTGCCCAGCAACCTTTCCTCAGGACTCGTGGGCAGACCAACCTTTCCTCAGGACTCGTGGGCAGACCAACCTTTCCTCAGGACTCGTGGGCAGACCAACCTTTCCTCAGGACTCGTGGGCAGACCAACCTTTCCTCAGGACTCGTGGGCAGACCAACCTTTTCTCAGGACTCGTGGGCAGACCAACCTTTCCTCAGGACTCGTGGGCAGACCAACCTTTCCTCAGGACTCGTGGGCAGACCAACTTTTCCTCAGGACTCGTGGGCAGACCAACTTTTCCTCAGGACTCGTGGGCAGACCAACCTTTCCTCAGGACTCGTGGGCCGACCAACCTTTCCTCAGGACTCGTGGGCCGACCAACCTTTCCTCAGGACTCGTGGGCAGACCAACCTTGCCTCAGGACTCGTGGGCAGACCAACCTTGCCTCAGGACTCGTGGGCAGACCAACCTTGCCTCAGGACTCGTGGGCAGACCAACCTTTCCTCAGGACTCGTGGGCAGACCAACCTTTCCTCAGGACTCGTGGGCAGACCAACCTTTCCTCAAGACTCGTGGGCAGACCAACCTTTTCTCAGGACTCGTGGGCAGACCAACCTTTCCTCAGGACTCGTGGGCAGACCAACTTTCCTCAGGACTCGTGGGCAGACCAACTTTTCCTCAGGACTCGTGGGCAGACCAACCTTTCCTCAGGACTCGTGGGCAGACCAACCTTTCCTCAGGACTCGTGGGCCGACCAACCTTTCCTCAGGACTCGTGGGCCGACCAACCTTTCCTCAGGACTCGTGGGCAGACCAACCTTGCCTCAGGACTCGTGGGCAGACCAACCTTGCCTCAGGACTCGTGGGCAGACCAACCTTGCCTCAGGACTCGTGGGCAGACCAACCTTTCCTCAGGACTCGTGGGCAGACCAACCTTTCCTCAGGACTCGTGGGCAGACCAACCTTTTCTCAGGACTCGTGGGCAGACCAACCTTTCCTCAGGACTCGTGGGCAGACCAACCTTTTCTCAGGACTCGTGGGCAGACCAACCTTTCCTCAGGACTCGTGGGCAGACCAACCTTTCCTCAGGACTCGTGGGCAGACCAACCTTTCCTCAGGACTCGTGGGCAGACCAACCTTTCCTCAGGACTTGTGGGCAGACCAACCTTTCCTCAGGACTTGTGGGCAGACCAACCTTTCCTCAGGACTCTTGGGCAGACCAACCTTTCCTCAGGACTCGTGGGCCGACCAACCTTTCCTCTGGACGCCCGTTTTTTTATTGCACATAATATGGATTGAAAACAATTTTTTTATTTCATCTCCTTTTTACAAAAACACCTAAATAAATCCCTCAGAAAGGGCCATGAGGCATGCATATAGAACACCAAAAGAAAACCTCACAGGTAGCCATATATAGAGATAGAAAAATACTGTATTGTGACAGAAAATACAACAATTTAAAAATAGGCAGGCGCCACAAGTCCAGGAGAAAACCGGAAACAACCTCCACAATTAGTACCATGATATGCACAGGACCAAAAAGTAAGTTTTGCACTGTAATACATACATACTAAGACATCAGTGTCATAGGCATATAAGTAATAAATAGTAATAATATCAATTTGTTTTGTAATAATACAGAGCAACAACAGTAGGGTAATAAGGTGTCCCTAAAATGGTATATACAGATCAATAAGGGAATAGCATGGTAAACACTGGTACAATTGAATATATATGAAATAAAGGCAGTTACCAGAGAGGAGAACCGGAGAAACCCACCGCACCCAACGCGCGTTTCGTACTGAAATGCTTCGTCCAGGGGTGGATGGGTGGGTACTGGCCAGATAAGGTATATATACATAAATGAACCGATCATGCAGACATACGCAATTGATAACCTCCCAGAAATATGTGACAAAAAGCAATGATTGGACATACGGTATTATGACAAAAGAAGCCACATCGCAAGTGATTGGTTACCGGCACGTCATGAATATAGACCTAATGAGGAATAACAATTCCAGGGTAGAGACGCCGACGCATAAGAACAGCTGTCTATCGCGGCCCTGAAATACGAGAGAAGACGTCACTTCCGGTCTCGGAGGGAAAACGTAACGTCACTTCCTGTTAATGTGTAACCATAGCAGCAGCAACATAACATCGGAAGGGCGTACACAAGCAAGACGTCACTTCCTGTTAATGTGTAACCATAGCAACGGCAACATAACATCGGAAGGGCGTACACAAGCAAGACGTCACTTCCTGTTAATGTGTAACCATAGCAACGGCAACATAACATCGGAAGGGCGTACACAAGCAAGACGTCACTTCCTGTTAATGTGTAACCATAGCAACGGCAACATAACATCGGAAGGGCGTACACAAGCAAGACGTCACTTCCTGTTAATGTGTAACCATAGCAACGGCAACATAACATCGGAAGGGCGTACACAAGCAAGACGTCACTTCCTGTTAATGTGTAACCATAGCAATGGCAACATAACATCGGAAGGGCGTAGACAAGCAAGACGTCACTTCCTGTTAATGTGTAACCATAGCAACGGCAACATAACATCGGAAGGGCGTACACAAGCAAGACGTCACTTCCTGTTAATGTGTAACCATAGCAACGGCAACATAACATCGGAAGGGCGTACACAAGCAAGACGTCACTTCCTGTTAATGTGTAACCATAGCAGCGGCAACATAACATCGGAAGGGCGTACACAAGCAAGACGTCACTTCCTGTTAATGTGTAACCATAGCAACGGCAACATAACATCGGAAGGGCGTACACAAGCAAGACGTCACTTCCTGTTAATGTGTAACCATAGCAGCGGCAACATAACATCGGAAGGGCGTACACAAGCAAGACGTCACTTCCTGTTAATGTGTAACCATAGCAGCGGCAACATAACATCGGAAGGGCGTACACAAGCAAGACGTCACTTCCTGTTAATGTGTAACCATAGCAACGGCAACATAACATCGGAAGGGCGTACACAAGCAAGACGTCACTTCCTGTTAATGTGTAACCATAGCAACGGCAACATAACATCGGAAGGACGTACACAAGCAAGACGTCACTTCCTGTTAATGTGTAACCATAGCAACGGCAACATCGGAAGGGCGTACACAAGCAAGACGTCACTTCCTGTTAATGTGTAACCATAGCAACGGCAACATAACATCGGAAGGGCGTACACAAGCAAGACGTCACTTCCTGTTAATGTGTAACCATAGCAACGGCCCGAAAGCGGAGGTGTATATACATATAGAGCGTCATTCCCTCATAGGAAGAAATCGAAGAAAAAATAATAAATAAATGAACTCATATGTGTGAGAAAATGACCGGGTCAAAAATAAAAAACTAAATAATAATGAATAAAAAACTGGGAAGATAAAACATATTAGAAAGAAATAGCAACAAATAAACATATAAATATATGCGTGTGAAAAAACGTGCCAGTAGGCACATCATATCAAAACAATATAGGAAGACGTGTAAGGAAAAGTGACCAGAGCAATATGATAAAATGTGCAGGAGACAATGCAGATAAGTGAAAGATTAATATAATAATTACATACAAAAAATATATATTATTAGAGTGACATGTGCCATACAGAAGCATGAATGTAAAACAGTCAAAATCTGCAGATAGGTGAAAAAAAACAATTACTGGCCATATAATAACAGCATGCATGCAGCATGTATAGAATACGCATGCACCTAAAAACTTATATGAACCCAACATACACAACAATGCAAGACCAACCAGTGGCCATACAGAGTCAATATACATACATATAAACACAGAAACTTAATAACAAAACACAATAATCATATAAGTGTATAAAGCGCATATTCATAAGCAATAAATATACACCAGAAGTGTAAAACCCCAGTCCGACTGGCGATTGCTGAAAGAAGGATGTCCATCAAAGAGCTTCTTGACAACATAATCCTCAATGGGAGGTCACAAAAGAGCAACAAATACGATGAGAGGTCATAAGGGTAAGTATGGCAACCCTATCAATAATAAACATTAAAAACAAAAAACCAAAGCAGATAAAAACAGCAGAAGACAACAAAGATAAAACGAAAAAGGTGACATGAAGCCACACGAATAATCAATGTCCAAGTTGGCAAAAAAGAAACAAAGCTATTGTGGTCGTTCAGCCCAAGGGGTGTTAGGGTCTCACATAGCGATACACCAGCGATCCCGACAACGATCAGGATCGCATGCTGAGCTGCCAAACAGGCAGCGATCAGGACAGCGACACTGCGGGTAACATCGCCTTAGTTACCCGCAGTGTACTTGATACCAGCACCCTGATGCAGGAGCTGGTATCCAAGGTACACAGCGGGTTTCTAGGCGCTGTGCGGTGTCTGGAAACCCGATGTGTACCTTGGTTACCAGCGGATCGCTGGTCTCCCGCCTGTCACACGCAGCGATGCGTGCCTGTCAGCGGGAGACCAGCGATCAAAAAAATGTCCTGACATTTCAGCGATATCAGCGATACCCGGCAGGGGGGCTGATCGTCGCTGAATGTCACACACAGCGATATCGCTGGGAGATCGCTGCTGCGTCACAAAACTAGTGAGATCGCTGTGTGAGACGGGGGCTTTAGTGAATCTAATCTATAGATCCACTTGGCCTCTTTTTGTGCCAGTAATCTCGTCCAGTTGCCACCTCTGAGGCCGATAAAGACCCTATCAATACCTTTGACGCTTAATCCCTTGGGATCACAATTATGCGCCATTTTAAAGTGTCGTGGGATGGGTTTTAGTTTCTGAAGATCAACCTCAGTGATGGCATTTTCGATATCGAGGACGTGTTCACGTGAAGTCATACCAATATAAATGAGACCACAAGGGCACGTTGCACGGTCTACAGCTGCCTATGGTACATGTAATGGTATGTGTAATCTTATACACCCTACTCTTGCTGGAATTAACAAACTCCGTTGTATCACAAATATTTTTGCAAGCCACACATTTACCGCGAATTTACCACAAATCTACCGCATTTACCACGCATTTATCGCATTTACTGCTTTCCTATTTTGGACCCTTGGATCCGAAAGGTAACTGTGGACCAATTGATCTTTAAGGCTCGCTGATTTCCTGAAAGTGATGATAGGATTTTCACTGATGAATTTAGAGATGATACCGTCCATCCGCAAGATATGCCAATGTTTGGTAATAGCGTCCCTAATTTCCCTACTCCTAGAATTAAAATCAAGGATGCACCGTACCTGGTCATCTTGTTTTGCAATTTTTTGTTTTTGCAACAGTTCGGCTCTATCACTCCTCTGAGCCCTCTGGTAAGAGCAGCAAATGGTTTTCCTCCCATAGCCACGGTTCTTGAAACGCACACAAAGGTCAGCAGCTTGTTTCTCAAAAAGATCATATTCGAACAAATCCTCCGTGCGCGTAAGAATTGTCCAGTTGGAATATTCTTGATTAAGTGTGGGGGATGCTGGAAGAAGCGTGTAACAATCCACATTAATAGTGATATCTAAAAATTCAATACTCTTAGTATCACATTTGTATGTAAGTTTAATGTTCTTAGAATTGGCATTCAAACCACAAAAGAAGTCATCCACTTCCACCTGGGTCCCTTGCCAAATCATTAGAACGTCATCAATATACCTCCACCAGGTGACAACCTTGTGGCTGAAGTGATGGGGTATAGTTTGAAAAATGTCCCGTTCCCAGAGGCCTAGAAATAAATTTGCATATGAAGGCGCACAAGACGCCCCTATAGCAGTCCCCTGTACTTGGAGGAAAAATTATTCATGATACACAAAAAAATTTATGTTAAAACAAATTCCAGGGCCTTAATGAAAAAGGCACATAAATTCGCATCAAGGCCACTGTTGCCAAGAAAAAAGGTCACCGCTTCTATACCGTCATGATGTCGCATTGAGGGGTATAGTGACTCGACATCGCAGGTGACTAGAATCATATTCTTCTCCAATTGAACTCCATCAAGTTTCCTTAGGGTGTCAGTGGTGTCTTTCAGGAAAGAAGGTAAGGTTTCCACAAGGGGTTTAAGATAAAAATCAACCAGTTTAGAGATAGGGTCAGAGATATTGTCAATCCCTGACACTATGGGTCTACCTGGGGTGTCCTTGGATCTTTATGCATCTCAGGCAGTAGGTAGATACTTGCCATTCTTGGATCATCAACCCACAGTCCCACGGTTTTCTCCTGGACTTGTGGCACCTGCCTATTTTTAAATTGTTGTATTTTCTGTCACAATAAAGTATTTTTGTATCTCTATATATGGCTACCTGTGAGGTTTTCTTTTGGTGTTCTAAGGTATTTTTACATGAAAACTGGGGTGTCCGGAGATATCATAGGTACCCATATATTAGTTATGGGACGCACTACACAATGATATCTTTATCTCATGGGGCTAAAATGGGGTGATAGATTCCCTTTAAACATATGGGAAAGAAAGGAGACTAGTTATAGCTAGGGAGAGAAAAACGAATGAAAACGACCTTTGAAGCATCAGCCCCTACACCGCTGAGCCCTCCTTTTGGAACAAGTAATTAAGGAAAATCCTAATGGCTAGCAGATGTGAGGCCAATCTTAGCTTGGAGTGTGGAGAAGGGCAGATTTACCACCTTTATAGGTAAGAGCCTCAGCTACAAAGAAAACGTAAAATCATTTGTCTCAATAAAAAATAATGAAGTGAGGTTTTATGAATTGCGTCGATATAATAGATAGGAAAGCCAGATTATTAGAAATGCGATAAAATGGTGAACGCAAAGCGTGGTTTCGTGTCATTGGGCGGTGGCAAGGCTTTTGCCAAATGGATATCAGCCAGATCATAGAATTTGGGAATCTCATCATTTTTTATGACATTCTTTAGCCCTGTTATTGGTCACCAGAGGGCGGTATGACGATAAAACTTGTCTTAATAAAAAGCCAACGCCAATTATGAACCTCATTCAGTGCCAGGAAGGTACACTGCGGTGTAGGATGGATCCACGTTTCACCCTCTGCTTCAACTGTAATTCTTGTTCGGCGGAGGAGGACCTCACTTTGGCCACTTCAGCCTTGGCATGAGCAACTGCAGCAAGCTCTTTCATTGAAGACTTGTTCGAGCCTGCCCATGACCTCGTTTAGAGGATGTATCACGTCGAGACATTGATCGCTTATCTGCGTACTGCTGAGTATTTGGCGGGAAACTGATTCTATACGGGGGCGGCCTTCTGCGTGACGGGAATGGTGTCGCACTTATTGGCGGTCTGCAGTCTCGTTCTGCGGCTGCTGTAATACCGGTATGCGGAGCAGTGTGGGTGTCAGCGGTCCCGTCAAGTCTTCATCTACTACAGACTGCGACCGGCTATCAGTTTCACTGAAGGCTGCTAATCCGTTCTTACTGGGCCTGGACTTGTTCCCTCTGGCTGTATGGTGGCTGCTGTAATACCGTATGCGGTGCAGTCTGGGTGGTAGCGTCCCGTACAGTCTATGCAATCACTGCGTGCAACTGGCGCTCTGTTTTTACTGGGCCCTGGGCTCTTACTCCCTGCGCCTGCTGTAATACCCATATGCGGTGCAGTCTGGGTGGTAGCGTCCCGTACAGTCTATGCAATCACCGCGTGTGACCGGCGGTCCGTTTTTACTGGGCCCTGGGCTCTTACTCCCTGCGCCTGCTGTAATACCCATATGCGGTGCAGTCTGGGTGGTAGCGTCCCGTACAGTCTATGCAATCACCGCGTGCGACCGGCGGTCCGTTTTTACTGGGCCTTGGGCTCTTATTCCCTGCGGCTGTATGGCGGCTGCTGTATTTCCCGTATGCGGTGCAGTCTGGGTGGTAGTGGTCCCTACAGTCTATGCAATCACCGCGTGCGACCGGCGGTCCGTTTTTACTGGGCCTTGGGCTCTTATTCCCTGCGGCTGTATGGCGGCTGCTGTATTACCCGTATGCGGTGCAGTCTGGGTGGTAGTGGTCCCATACAGTCTATGCAATCACCGCGTGCGACCGGCGGTCCGTTTTTACTAGGCCTTGGGCTCTTATTCCCTGCGGCTGCTGTAATACCCGTATGCGGTGCAGTCTGGGTGGTAGTGGTCCCATACAGTCTATGCAATCACCGCGTGCGACTGGCGGTCCGTTTTTACTGGGCCCTGGGCTCTTATTCCCTGCGCCTGCTGTAATACCGGTATGCGGTGCAGTCTGGGTGGTAGCGGTCCCATACAGTCTGTGTGATCACTGCCTGCGACTGGCGCTCCGTTTTTACTGGGCCCTGGGCTCTTATTCCCTGCGCCTGCTGTAATACCCATATGCGGTGCAGTCTGGGTGGTAGCGGTCCCATACAGTCTGTGTGATCACTGCCTGCGACTGGCGGTCCGTTTTTACTGGGTCCTGGGCTCTTATTCCCTGCGCCTGCTGTAATACCGGTATGCGGTGCAGTCTGGGTGGTAGCGGTCCCATACAGTCTGTGTGATCACTGCCTGTGACTGGCGCTCCGTTTTTACTGGGTCCTGGGCTCTTATTCCCTGCGCCTGCTGTAATACCGGTATGCGGTGCAGTCTGGGTGGTAGTGGTCCCATACAGTCTGTGTGATCACTGCCTGTGACTGGCGCTCCGTTTTTACTGGGTCCTGGGCTCTTATTCCCTGCGCCTGCTGTAATACCGGTATGCGGTGCAGTCTGGGTGGTAGCGGTCCCATACAGTCTGTGTGATCACTGCCTGCGACTGGCGCTCCGTTTTTACTGGGCCCTGGGCTCTTATTCCCTGCGCCTGCTGTAATACCCATATGCGGTGCAGTCTGGGTGGTAGCGGTCCCATACAGTCTGTGTGATCACTGCCTGCGACTGGCGCTCCGTTTTTACTGGGTCCTGGGCTCTTATTCCCTGCGCCTGCTGTAATACCCATATGCGGTGCAGTCTGGGTGGTAGCGGTCCCATACAGTCTGTGTGATCACTGCCTGCGACTGGCGCTCCGTTTTTACTGGGTCCTGGGCTCTTATTCCCTGCGCCTGCTGTAATACCGGTATGCGGTGCAGTCTGGGTGGTAGCGGTCCCATACAGTCTGTGTGATCACTGCCTGCGACTGGCGCTCCGTTTTTACTGGGTCCTGGGCTCTTATTCCCTGCGCCTGCTGTAATACCGGTATGCGGTGCAGTCTGGGTGGTAGCGGTCCCATACAGTCTGTGTGATCACTGCCTGTGACTGGCGCTCCGTTTTTACTGGGTCCTGGGCTCTTATTCCCTGCGCCTGCTGTAATACCGGTATGCGGTGCAGTCTGGGTGGTAGCGGTCCCATACAGTCTGTGTGATCACTGCCTGTGACTGGCGCTCCGTTTTTACTGGGTCCTGGGCTCTTATTCCCTGCGCCTGCTGTAATACCGGTATGCGGTGCAGTCTGGGTGGTAGTGGTCCCATACAGTCTGTGTGATCACTGCCTGTGACTGGCGCTCCGTTTTTACTGGGTCCTGGGCTCTTATTCCCTGCGCCTGCTGTAATACCGGTATGCGGTGCAGTCTGGGTGGTAGCGGTCCCATACAGTCTGTGTGATCACTGCCTGCGACTGGCGCTCCGTTTTTACTGGGCCCTGGGCTCTTATTCCCTGCGCCTGCTGTAATACCCATATGCGGTGCAGTCTGGGTGGTAGCGGTCCCATACAGTCTGTGTGATCACTGCCTGCGACTGGCGCTCCGTTTTTACTAGGCCTTGGGCTCTTATTCCCTGCGCCTGCTGTAATACCGGTATGCGGTGCAGTCTGGGTGGTAGCGGTCCCATACAGTCTGTGTGATCACTGCCTGCGACTGGCGCTCCGTTTTTACTGGGCCCTGGGCTCTTATTCCCTGCGCCTGCTGTAATACCCATATGCGGTGCAGTCTGGGTGGTAGCGGTCCCATACAGTCTGTGTGATCACTGCCTGCGACTGGCGCTCCGTTTTTACTGGGTCCTGGGCTCTTATTCCCTGCGCCTGCTGTAATACCCATATGCGGTGCAGTCTGGGTGGTAGCGGTCCCATACAGTCTGTGTGATCACTGCCTGCGACTGGCGCTCCGTTTTTACTGGGTCCTGGGCTCTTATTCCCTGCGCCTGCTGTAATACCGGTATGCGGTGCAGTCTGGGTGGTAGCGGTCCCATACAGTCTGTGTGATCACTGCCTGCGACTGGCGCTCCGTTTTTACTGGGTCCTGGGCTCTTATTCCCTGCGCCTGCTGTAATACCGGTATGCGGTGCAGTCTGGGTGGTAGCGGTCCCATACAGTCTGTGTGATCACTGCCTGTGACTGGCGCTCCGTTTTTACTGGGTCCTGGGCTCTTATTCCCTGCGCCTGCTGTAATACCGGTATGCGGTGCAGTCTGGGTGGTAGCGGTCCCATACAGTCTGTGTGATCACTGCCTGTGACTGGCGCTCCGTTTTTACTGGGTCCTGGGCTCTTATTCCCTGCGCCTGCTGTAATACCGGTATGCGGTGCAGTCTGGGTGGTAGTGGTCCCATACAGTCTGTGTGATCACTGCCTGTGACTGGCGCTCCGTTTTTACTGGGTCCTGGGCTCTTATTCCCTGCGCCTGCTGTAATACCGGTATGCGGTGCAGTCTGGGTGGTAGCGGTCCCATACAGTCTGTGTGATCACTGCCTGCGACTGGCGCTCCGTTTTTACTGGGCCCTGGGCTCTTATTCCCTGCGCCTGCTGTAATACCCATATGCGGTGCAGTCTGGGTGGTAGCGGTCCCATACAGTCTGTGTGATCACTGCCTGCGACTGGCGCTCCGTTTTTACTAGGCCTTGGGCTCTTATTCCCTGCGGCTGCTGTAATACCCGTATGCGGTGCAGTCTGGGTGGTAGTGGTCCCATACAGTCTATGCAATCACCGCGTGCGACTGGCGGTCCGTTTTTACTGGGCCCTGGGCTCTTATTCCCTGCGCCTGCTGTAATACCGGTATGCGGTGCAGTCTGGGTGGTAGCGGTCCCATACAGTCTGTGTGATCACTGCCTGCGACTGGCGCTCCGTTTTACTGGGCCCTGGGCTCTTATTCCCTGCGCCTGCTGTAATACCCATATGCGGTGCAGTCTGGGTGGTAGCGGTCCCATACAGTCTGTGTGATCACTGCCTGCGACTGGCGCTCCGTTTTTACTGGGTCCTGGGCTCTTATTCCCTGCGCCTGCTGTAATACCGGTATGCGGTGCAGTCTGGGTGGTAGCGGTCCCATACAGTCTGTGTGATCACTGCCTGTGACTGGCGCTCCGTTTTTACTGGGTCCTGGGCTCTTATTCCCTGCGCCTGCTGTAATACCGGTATGCGGTGCAGTCTGGGTGGTAGCGGTCCCATACAGTCTGTGTGATCACTGCCTGTGACTGGCGCTCCGTTTTTACTGGGTCCTGGGCTCTTATTCCCTGCGCCTGCTGTAATACCGGTATGCGGTGCAGTCTGGGTGGTAGTGGTCCCATACAGTCTGTGTGATCACTGCCTGTGACTGGCGCTCCGTTTTTACTGGGTCCTGGGCTCTTATTCCCTGCGCCTGCTGTAATACCCATATGCGGTGCAGTCTGGGTGGTAGCGGTCCCATACAGTCTGTGTGATCACTGCCTGCGACTGGCGCTCCGTTTTTACTGGGTCCTGGGCTCTTATTCCCTGCGCCTGCTGTAATACCGGTATGCGGTGCAGTCTGGGTGGTAGTGGTCCCATACAGTCTGTGTGATCACTGCCTGTGACTGGCGCTCCGTTTTTACTGGGTCCTGGGCTCTTATTCCCTGCGCCTGCTGTAATACCGGTATGCGGTGCAGTCTGGGTGGTAGCGGTCCCATACAGTCTGTGTGATCACTGCCTGTGACTGGCGCTCCGTTTTTACTGGGTCCTGGGCTCTTATTCCCTGCGCCTGCTGTAATACCGGTATGCGGTGCAGTCTGGGTGGTAGCGGTCCCATACAGTCTGTGTGATCACTGCCTGTGACTGGCGCTCCGTTTTTACTGGGTCCTGGGCTCTTATTCCCTGCGCCTGCTGTAATACCGGTATGCGGTGCAGTCTGGGTGGTAGTGGTCCCATACAGTCTGTGTGATCACTGCCTGTGACTGGCGGTCCGTTTTTACTGGGTCCTGGGCTCTTATTCCCTGCGCCTGCTGTAATACCGGTATGCGGTGCAGTCTGGGTGGTAGCGGTCCCATACAGTCTGTGTGATCACTGCCTGTGACTGGCGCTCCGTTTTTACTGGGCCCTGGGCTCTTATTCCCTGCGCCTGCTGTAATACCCGTATGCGGTGCAGTCTGGGTGGTAGCGGTCCCGTACAGCCTGAGCAATCACCGCGTGTGCCCAGCGGTTCCGTTTTTACTGTTCTGCCTTTCTCCACGTATAGTGCTGTGTGGATTCCAGCATACGGCTAAACCTTTCATCCACTTTCCAGTAAAAAGACTGTATGGATTCTGAAGTCTATATTTATTAAGATGATGATGTGAACTTGGTAACAGTGAACAACAATGGTGGATGAATGTGTGGTAAAAACAGAATCCACTGGTCAGGAGCAATGCCGAGTAGGGGGAGAGCTAGGAACACCTGCGCTCGACTCAAAAGTCAGAGAAAATGGTCTAAGCTTCTTGCCCTGAGGGGGCGGTACTAACCAGAACACACTGCTCTATTAAAGGAGAAGTACCCGAGAATATGAAACACAGGATAAATGAGTACCTGATGACCTCTAATGGCTATAACTGGTACTGCACTATGAAATTAACTTGCACATAAATGGGCAGAACAACACCTCAAAACCTCTCTAAGATCTCTAAGTTTCAACCTTTTACCTTTGACTCTGCAAAAACACTTAAAGGGGCTGTCCAGTATTTTAAATTAATCCCCAATGTTTCCCCCAGGGGCCCCTAATGAATTTTGTAAATACCTTATGTTGCCTATACTGCCTGTGAGCGGCGCTATATGTGGCCGCTCACAGGCAGCACGTGGCCAGCGCTGTCACAAGTGAGGCGTGACTCTGCACTGGGTCGCCGCGGTGGCTGCTGGGTTACTCCCCGCGTCACACCCAGCATCCACCGCACGCTTTCTCAATGAATGGGCGCATAGTGGATGCAGAGTGTGATGCGGGGGATAACCCTGCCCACAGCCTGGCAGCCAACGCGGAAGGAGGAAGAGGGACCCCCGGCTGCAGCCGGAGCTCACGTGCTGCCTGTGAGCGGCCAGCGATAGCGTCACTCACAGGCAGTATAAACAACATATTTCCAAAATTCATTAAGGGCCCCGGGGGGATACATTGGGGGGTTAATTTAAAGTACTGGACAACCCCTTTAAAGTGACCTGTCCCTGATCCCTCACCCCTAGTTTACATAATGATTATATACAGTGGGGGAAATAAGTATTTGATCCCTCCGGTAAATAAGACTTAATACTTGGTGGTAAAACCCTTGTTGGCAGCGCAGCAGTCAGACGTTTCATGTAGCTGATGATGAGGTTTGATGTCAGGAGGAATTTTGCTCCTCTCCTCTTTGCAGATCATCTCTAATCAGTAAGATTTTGAGGCTGTCGCTTGGAAACTCGGAGCTTCACCTCCCTTCATAAGTTTTCTATGGGATGAAGGTCTGGAGACTGGCGAGGTCACTCCATGTCCTTAATGTGCTTCTTTTTGAGCCGCTCCTTTGTTGCCTTGGCTGTATGTTTTGGGTCATTGTCTTGCTGGAAGACCCAGCCATGACCCATTTTTAATGTCCTGGTGGAGGGAAGGAGGTTGTCACTCAGGATTTTACGGTACATGGCTCCATCCATTCTCCCATTGATGCGGTGAAGTAGTCCTGTGCCCTTAGAAGAGAAACACCCCAAAACATAATGTTTCCACCTCCATGCTTGACAGTGGGGACGGTGATCTTTGGGTCACAGGCATTTCTCTTCACGGTGAGTTGAGTTAATGCAAAAGAGCTCAATTTTTGTCTCATCTGACCACAGCACCTTCTCCCAATCACTCACAGTCATCCAGGTGTCATTGGGAAACTTCAGACGGGCTGCACATGTGCCTTCTGGAGCAGGGGACCTTGCGGGCTGTAATGAAAACGACGGAACGGAGGCCCTGGGGTCTCGGATTCTGATCCGACCGCTGCCACCAAATGTGATGAAAACACAGCAAATAAGTCTGTCGAACTTACACTTTACCGCAGGGGGGCTTATTTTAGTTATCCCACCGCTGTCAATATGTCATGAACTGCAGGGATTTATGTATATCCCACTTTCCAGTTCCGCTTAGGAACTTGCAGCTCTCCGGCACCCCCTTACTCTCAGGTCAGTCAGGGAACTGCACCTAGGATAATTAGTCGCCGGACAGGCCTGCTTGGATGTGTACTGGCTATTAGGCACGCTGCAGCGAGGGCATTATAACTACTCCTAGCTGCAGCCAGGCAATGCGCTTAAAAAACCCGCTCCGTTACTGCCAGCTTTACCCAATGCCCAGCAGACACTTGCTGCCACCAGCCTCTGGTTCTAGAATGTGGGGCAGAGGCCACCCCAATTTAGTAGCATAATTCCCTTCGGAGGACGTGACAGTACGCCATAGAGCAAGGAGAAACGTAACTAGTAATTTTATATATATTTACTCCAAAAAGGTAGGAAGTGTTTACAAAAGGTCTAAAAGATTTTACAATATGAGACAATTAAAGTATGTAAAAGACAATTACAAAATAAAAGGTATTAAAGGAAGAAACTTACATTTGCTTAGATCATTTCAGGCAAACCATGCGGTTGTGGGATGGGCGACATCATAATGCATCACCCAGTTTCCCTGCATCAGGTTTCCAAGGCAAGAGAGACTGCCAACTGAGCTCCCACAACCTTATACCCCCTGGTCGTGACATCACTAAAGTGGCTGAGTTATGGAAGCACTCCTCTTTTCTCAGAATGCACATTTGCTACAAAACTTCTGAATTACATAACTCAGAGATGGAACCCCCGACGGAGAACCATAGGGTACCATTTTATTCCGCAGAACGTTGGCGTTCGTTTAAGGCTAAACGCGAAGTACCTGGATGGGTTGGCTAAGTAGGAATCCGTTTCTAGGATTCTGCTGGTGCCAGTGCTTAGGAAATTCACTGGTTGTTGACTCTACCGATGGACATGCAGATATAGAAATTCCATACTCATAACATAAGCTGGTGGCGAGTTATGCCCTAATGGTTAGATTCTAAATCAATGCTATCTGAGACACAGCACTCATGGTCTTAGACAAAGAACTGCTCTCTCCTAATTAGCACATCCCTGAGGGAGGAGAGGTTTAGTATTAGATGCAGGGAAAGGAGCTGGTATCTGTGCAGCTATGGATGTAGCAGAGCTCAGTGTGAGAATGGAAAGTTCTGGAACGGAACTTTGAATGTGGGAAAAATTGTAGGATCATTACACGGGCGCTGCAAGATTTTACACCTTTACGGCCCTAATGTGTTACCAATGGTTTTCTTGGTGACTGTGGTCCCAGCTGCCTTGAGATCATTAACAAGTTCCCCCCGTGTAGTTTTAGACTGATCTCTCACCTTCCTCATGATCAAGGATACCCCACGAGGTGAGATTTTGCATAGTGCCCCAGATCGATGCGATTGACAGTCATTTTGTATTTCTTCCATTTTCTTACTATTGCACCAACAGTTGTCTCCTTCTCACCCAGCGTCTTATGGTTTTGTCGCCCATTCCAGCTTTGTGCAGGTCTATGTTTTTGTCCCTGACATCCTTAGAAAGCTCTTTGGTTTTGCCCATGTTGTACAGTCATGGCCAAAAGTTTTGAGAATGACACAAATATTAATTTTTACAAAGTCTACTGCTTCACTTTTTCTAATGGCAATTTGCATATACTCCAGAATGTTATAAAGAGTGATTAGCTTAACAGCAATTACTTGCAAAGTCAATATTTGGCTAGAAAATGAACTTTATCCCCCAAAACACATTTCAACATCATTGCAGCCCTGCCTTAAAAGGACCAGTAACCTCTTTTCAGTGATTGCTCCATTAACACAGGTGTGGGTGTTGATGAGGACATGGCTGGAGATCAATCTGTCATGATTAAGTAAGAATGACACCACTGGACACTTTAAAAGGAGGCTGGTGCTTGGCATCATTGTTTCTCTTCTGTTAACCATGGTTATCTCTAAAGAAACACGTGCAGTCATCATTGCAATGCACAAAAATGGCCTAACAGGGAAGAGTATCGCAGCTAGAAAGATTGCACCTCAGTCAACAATCTATCGCATCATCAAGAACTTCAAGGAGAGAGGTTCCATTGTTGCCAAAAAGGCTCAGGGCGCCCAAGAAAGACCAGCAAGCGCCAGGACCGTCTCTTAAAAGTGTTTGGCTGTGGTTCCACGGTCCGGAACCACAGCGCTTTGGACGGAGCGGAAATTCCGCTCCGTCTAAGCCCCGCCCCCTTTATGACGCGCGATCTTTCCGGAGGTGTTCAGGACACCTCCGACACGGAAAGAACGCAGGGCTACATAGCCCTGTGTTAAATTCTGTTGCGGCGACGCACCGTCGCCGCAATACGCGAGGACATGCTGCGGTCTAAAAAGACGCGCCGAATGTCCGTTTACGCAGGTCTGCCACCTGCGTATTGTTACGCATAGTGGAGACGGGATTTCTTGAAATTCCCTCCACTATGCTGTAACATCTGGACGCTGCGTGTTTGGCGACTGCGCCAGCGCACAGCGCCAAACACGCAGCGTTTCCTGACCGTGGAAACTCACCCTTTCAGCTGCAGGATCGGGCTACCAGCAGTGCAGAGCTTGCTCAGGAATGGCAGCAGGCAGGTGTGAGTGCATCTGCACGCACTGTGAGGCGGAGACTCTTGGAGCAAGGCCTGGTCTCAAGGAGGGCAGCAAAGAAGCCACTTCTCTCCAGAAAAAACATCATGGACAGACTGATATTCTGCAAAAGGTACAGGCAGTGGACTGCTGAGGACTGGGGTAAAGTTATTTTCTCTGATGAATCCCCTTTTCGATTGTTTGGGACATCAGGAAAACGCCTCATTCGGAGAAGACAAGGTGAGCGCTACCACCAGTCTTGTCTCATGCCAACTGTTAAGCATCCTGAAACCATTCATGTGTGGGGTTGCTTCTCAGCCAAGGGAATCGGCTCTCTCACAGTCTTGCCTAAAAACACAGCCATGAATAAAGAATGGTACCAGAATGTCCTCCAAGAGCAACTTCTCCCAACCCTCCAAGAGCAGTTGGTGATCAACAATGCTTTTCCAGCATGATGAGCACCTTGCCATAAGCAAAGGTGATAACTAAATGGCTCAGGAACAAAACATAGAGATTTGGTCCACGCCTGGAAACTCCCAGATCTTAATCCCATGAGAACTTGTGGTCAATCATCAAAGACGGGTGGACAAACAAAAACCTAAAAATTCTGACAAAATGAAAGCATTGATTGTGCAAGAATGGACTGCTATCATCAAGATTTGGTCCAGAAGTTGATTGAGAGCATGCCAGGAGAATTGTAGAGGTCCTGAAGAAGAAGGTCAACACTGCAAATATTGACTTGCTGCATTAACTCATTCTAACTGTCAATATAAGCTTTTATTACTCATATGTTTACATTATTATATTTCTGTCTGTGATAAAAACATCTGTCAAACACACATAAAACCAGAGGGCAGCAGATCATGTGAAAATAGAATATTGTGTCATTCTCAAAACTTTTGGCCATGACTGTAGATGTTAGAGTCTGACTGATTGAGTCTGTGGACAGGAGTCTTTTAAAGGTGACTATAAAAGAGCTGTCTGTAATGCAGGTTACGAGATGATTAGGAGTCTAACTGGTCTGTAGAAGCCAGAACTCTAAGGGCATGCCACACTAAACAATATCGCTAACGGATCGCTAAAAAACTCACTATTTAGCGATCCCATTAGCGATGTTGTTCATGCGGCAGCTTCCAGCGACGAGCTTCCTGCTGTGATCTCGCTCGTCGCTGGAATTGTTCTGGACCCTATTTTCATCGTGGCGCTCCGCTGGTAAGTATATATCGCTAGTGTGGCACCTTTTCTTAGCGATTTAGCGGTACTTTTGTACCGCTAAAGTCGTTAAGAAGATCGCTAACGGCGATAGCGTCGTTAACTATATCGCTAAATGTGGCCGCACTTAGCGATATAGAACGATCCGCTAGCGATCTCATTAGTATGCAACGCTAACGAGATCGCTAGCGGGATAGCTAGTGTGGCAGTACCTTTAATGGTTGGTGGGGGATCAAATACTTATTTCTCACTGCAAAATGCAAATAAACTTATATCATTTATACAATGTGATTTTCTGGATTTTATTTTTGATATTCTATCTCTCAATGTTAAAATTAACCGACCCTTAAAATTATAGACTGCATGTTTCATATCTTTGTCAGTGGGAAACGTACAAAATCAGCAAGGGATCAAATACTTATTTCCCCACTGTGTATTTCCCCACTGTGTGTATATATATAATATAAAAAAAAAGAAATCCCTTCTGTGGGCCGGCGCGGCACCGTGATCACATCCATATTGTACATTTAATTATTCTTTTTCATGGTATTCATAAATTCCTGTAAAAAATAAATAAGTTTGAAAATGGAGGCAGGCGTGCCTTCTCGGAAGTGGCTATCGAATCGCCGATAGCTGCTACTGCAGCAGGCGCCGCCATTTTCAAACTGATTAGTATTATTTTTAGGAATTTATGGATACCATGAAAAAGAATAATGAAATGTACAATATGGATGCGATCACGGTGCCGCGCCGGCCCACAGAAGGGATTGTTAAATCTATACATATTATGTAAAGCAGGCGGCAGTGAGGGATCAGTGAGCTGTCAGAAGCCGCGCTGATGAATCCCTGAGCAGAGCACAAGAAGCCGCGGCCCAGGCCGCCCCGGAGCACGAGCGCATCAATAACTCAATAACCTTCAGGAGTTGAGACAATGGCGGGTTAATGGAACATGACACAGTTTCTCCGGGGATTATGGGGCGGGAAGGCAGGACGTACACCCATCTAGTCTTTACGACCAGCATCGATTTAGTTGTGGAACTAATAGGACGGCCAATTCTCAAGTGTGTCCAGGAGCCTGTTCTGAGCTTCCAGCAGAGGATCGGGATTTGTCCAATCAGAGGCAGTATAAGGGGGGTAGTTAGCGAGCACTCAGGTCTAAATATGATAGAGGTGCTGGTACAATGGACTCATACGTCCCGTAATAGACTAAAAAATTATTATTTACCGCACACTCAAATAGATCAATTTGCAAAGTGAAAATATTTATTTTGTGGATAACCAAATTATAGAGGCAAAACAGGAATATAAGCATGAAGCGACATTAATCTCAACGTTTCGGTTCAACCAGAACCTTATTCATGTAGTCGCTGTGAATCAAAAGAAAAAATATAAGTGACATGAAAATAAACAAGTGTCCATAATGGTGATTAAAGAACATATCTCCAAAGGAACAACATGACACAACATAATAAAAGGATGCATCGTGACAACAAAGCATATACATAGAAAATATATACAAGGTGCATAGGAGCCAATGAGAGAGGAAGGAATTTTTTACCTCAGTCCTGGAATATTTGAGGGTAGATATATACAAAAAGATAAGTGTCCGAATACAGAGGATAGCTATAAGTAACAGTAATAGTGTTAAATATATATACTTAAACAGTGAATAATAGCTAAATAGACTGCCTAATACCTGTATCCTATGTCTTTAAAGTGAGGGGAAGCCCCAGTAGCAATCTGAAAGGAGGTATAGAAATGCCTATTGAAGCAATTATATACGGAGGTGTTGATATAAAGCTCAAATGAAGTTGTTTAAGGTACCTGTTATATAGCTGTCAGGGAATAGCCCAAGATCAGGAAATTCTATAGTCCTGGAAAATTAAGAACTGTACTGTTACATAGTGACAGGACAGTCTTATATTAGTGATCATGATGCTAATATCAATAATATGGAGTATACCTGGCAGTCAGTTCATTCAAATAAAGCCCCAGAAAGTATGGTTAGTTTCCAACGTGGAGGAGTGAACAATGGCTGCTGTCAGGACCGCTATATAGTAGTGGTCTAAGTATAAGTAACAGATCCCTAATAGTGGCGTTTACCCTACCTGGCATGCGTTTAGCTGTGGAGTAAGCAGCGCTCCGCGCCTTGCTGTGGAGTAAGCAGCGCTCCCGCGCCTTGCTGTGGAGTAGAGTGTAGTAAGCAGCGCTCCCGCGCCTTGCTGTGGAGTAAGCAGCGCTCCCGCGCCTTGCTGTGGAGTAAGCAGCGCTCCCGCGCCTTGCTGTGGAGTAAGCAGCGCTCCCGCGCCTTGCTGTGGAGTAAGCAGCGCTCCCGCGCCTTGCTGTGGAGTAAGCAGCGCTCCCGCGCCTTGCTGTGGAGTAAGCAGCGCTCCCGCGCCTTGCTGTGGAGTAAGCAGCGCTCCCGCGCCTTGCTGTGAGTAAGCAGCGCTCCCGCGCCTTGCTGTGGCTGGACTGAAGTGTAAATGCCAGAGAGGCGCTTATTTAAAGCGCCGGACCGGAAGTGACGTAGCGTCACAGGGAAATGGTACCAGGAGATGTAAGACATGGCAGTAGCTCAGTAAATGTACTGAGCTTGCTCAGACTTAGGTGGGAAACGTCTGTTTAGGTGAAAGAAGGGGCTGGTGTAGGTAAATAGATATATCAGAGCGCTATAAACGTCACCCATATAATTAGTAGAGGAATAAAGCAATAATAAACAAAGCGAGCCACTATTATTTTTGTTTTAACAGAGAAAACCATGCTGGGTGCTGACAGTAATAATAATAATGATAGTCATAAATTAATACGATGACTTGAACAACGGGCTTATAATAGTAGTTGTGTTATATTCATGGTATAGTTAGATTAAGTCATAGTATAAATAACAAAATAATAATTAAATAATGGACTGAGGGGTCAGGGACATATGGCAGAAACCCGGCTGAGGAGTAAACTCACCTGTAGGTGAAGAATTATCGGGTCTGCAAGAAAATAGATAATGTTAATATTAATTATAATATAATTAATTTACAATAGCCAATCCATTTCTCTATTCAATCCTTTAGGGGCCAAGGTTTCAAGTTTATGAATCCAGTAGGTTTCTCTTTGTTTCAATAGTTTAACATGGTCGCCCCCTCTCCTTATTCTGTTATTTATACTATGACTTAATCTAACTATACCATGAATATAACACAACTACTATTATAAGCCCGTTGTTCAAGTCATCGTATTAATTTATGACTATCATTATTATTATTACTGTCAGCACCCAGCATGGTTTTCTCTGTTAAAACAAAAATAATAGTGGCTCGCTTTGTTTATTATTGCTTTATTCCTCTACTAATTATATGGGTGACGTTTATAGCGCTCTGATATATCTATTTACCTACACCAGCCCCTTCTTTCACCTAAACAGACGTTTTCCACCTAAGTCTGAGCAAGCTCAGTACATTTACTGAGGTACTGCGCATGTCTTACATCTCCTGGTACCATTTCCCTGTGACGCTGCGTCACTTCCGGTCCGGCGCTTTAAATAAGCGCCTCTCTGGCATTTACACTGCAGTCCAGCCACAGCAAGGCGCGGGAGCGCTGCTTACTCCACAGCAAGGTGCGGGAAGCGCTGCTTAGCTCCACAGTCTCAAGCGCGCGGGAGCGCTGCTTACTCCACAGCAAGGCGCGGGAGCGCTGCTTACTCCACAGCAAGGCGCGCGGGAGCGCTGCTTACTCCACAGCAAGGCGCCCCGGGGAGCGCTGCTTACTCCACAGCAAGGCGCGGGAGCGCTGCTTACTCCACAGCAAGGCGCGGGAGCGCTGCTTACTCCACAGCTAAAACGCATGCCAGGTAGGGTAAACGCCACTATTAGGGATCTGTTACTTATACTTAGACCACTACTATATAGCGGTCCTGACAGCAGCGCATTGTTCACTCTCCACGTTGGAAACTAACCATACTTTCTGGGGCTTTATTTGAATGAACTGACTGCCAGGTATACTCCATATTATTGATATTAGCATCATGATCACTAATATAAGACTGTCCTGTCACTATGTAACAGTACAGTTCTTAATTTTCCAGGACTATAGAATCTCCTGATCTTGGGCTATTCCCTGACAGCTATATAACAGGTACCTTAAACAACTTCATTTGAGCTTTATATCAACACCTCCGTATATAATTGCTTCAATAGGCATTTCCTATACCTCCTTTCAGATTGCTACTGGGGCTTCCCCCTCACTTTAAAGACATAGGATACAGGTATTAGGCAGTCTATTTAGCTATTATTCACTGTTTAAGTATATATATTTAACACTATTACTGTTACTTACAGCTATCCTCTGTATTCGGACACTTATCTTTTTGTATATATCTACCCTCAATATTCCAGGACTGAGGTAAAAAATTCCTTCCTCTCTCATTGGCTCCTATGCACCTTGTATATATTTTCTATTTTTAATGTATATATTTTCTATGTATATGCTTTGTTGTCACGATGCATCCTTTTTATTATGTTGTGTCATGTTGTTCCTTTGGAGATATGTTCTTTAATCACCATTATGGACACTTGTTTATTTTCATGTCACTTATATTTTTTCTTTTGATTCACAGCGACTACATGAATAAGGTTCTGGTTGAACCGAAACGTTGAGATTAATGTCGCTTCATGCTTATATTCCTGTTTTGCCTCTATAATTTGGTTATCCACAAAATAAATATTTTCACTTTGCAAATTGATCTATTTGAGTGTGCGGTAATAATAATTTTTTAGTCAATCAGAGGCAGAACCTTCCTCAGACGACCATTAATTACCTCAGTGACACCATGCTGAACAAATCAAGAGGTGACACCATGCTGAACAAATCAAGAGATGACACCATGCTGAACAAATCAAGAGATGACACCATGCTGAACAATTCAAGAGGTGACACCATGCTGAACAAATTCAAGAGGTGACACCATGCTGAACAAATCAAGAGGTGACACCATGCTGAACAAATCAAGAGGTGACACCATGCTGAACAATTCAAGAGGTGACACCATGCTGAACAATTCAAGAGTGGACACCATGCTGAACAATTCAAGAGTGACACCACTGAAAATCAAGAGTGACACATGCTGAACAATTCAAGAGTGACACCATGCTGAACAATTCAAGAGGTGACACCATGTGAACAATTCAAGAGGTGACACCATCTGAAAAATCAAGAGGTGACACCATGCTGAACAATCAAGAGTGACACCATCTGAACAATCAAGAGTGACACCATGCTGAACAATTCAAGAGGTGACACCATGCTGAAACAATTCAAGAGGTGACACCATGCTGAACAATTCAAGAGGTGACACCATGCTGAAAATTCAAGAGGTGACACCATGCTGAACAATTCAAGAGGTGACACCATGCTGAAAAATCAAGAGGTGACACCATGCTGAAAATTCAAGAGGTGACACCAGCTGAACAATTCAAGAGTGACACCATGCTGAACAATTCAAGAGTGCACCATCTGAACAATTCAAGAGGTGACACCATGCTGAACAAATCAAGAGTGACACCATGCTGAACAATTCAAGAGGTGACACCATGCTGAACAAATCAAGAGGTACACCATGCTGAACAATTCAAGAGGTGACACCATCTGAACAATCAAAGGTGACACCATGCTGAACAATTCAAGAGGTGACACCATGCTGACAATTCAAGAGGTGACACCATGCTGAAAATCAAGAGGTGACACCATGCTGAACAATTCAAGAGTGACACCATGTGAACAATTCAAGAGGACACCATGCTGAACAATTCAAGAGGTGACACCATGCTGAACAATTCAAGAGTGAAATCAAGAGTGACACCATCTGAAATCAGAGGTGACACCATTGAAAAATCAAGAGTGACACCATGCTGAAAATCAAGAGACACCATCTGAAATCAGAGGTGACACCACTGAACAATCAAGAGGTGACACCATGCTGAACAATTCAAGAGGTGACACCATCTGAAAAATCAAGAGGTGACACCATACTGAAAATCAAGAGTGAACCATTGAACATCAAGAGTGACACATTGAAAATCAAGAGTGACACCTGCTGAACAATTCAGAGTACACATCTGAAATCAAGAGGTGACACATGCTGAACAATTCAAGAGGTGACACCATGCTGAACAATCAAGAGTGACCATCTGAAATCAAGAGGACACATCTGAAAATCAAGAGTGACACATGCTGAACATCAGGGTGACACCATCTGAAAATCAAGAGTGAACCATGAAAATCAGAGTGACACATCTGAAATCAAGAGGTGACACATGCTGAACATCAAGAGTACACATTAAAAATCAGAGTAACATCTGAAAACAAGAGTGCACCATCTGAAATCAAAGTGACACCATGCTGAACAATCAAGAGTGACCCAGCTGAAAATCAAGAGTGATTGACACATCTGAACATTCAAGGTGACACCACGAACAATCAAGAGTGACACCATGCTGAAAATCAAGAGGTGACACCATCTGAAAATCAAGGGTGACCATGCTGAACAATTCAAGAGTGACCATGCTGAACAATTCAAGGACACCATATGAAATAAGAGTGACACCATGCTGAAAAATCAGAGTGACACCATGCTGAAATCAAGGTGACACCTCTGAAAATCAAGAGTGCACCATCTGAAAATCAAGAGGTGACACCATCTGAACATCAGAGGTGACACCATCTGAAAATTAGAGTACCATGCTGACATCAGAGGTGAACCAGTGACAATCAGAGTGACACCTGCTGACAATTCAAAGTGACACATCTGAAAATTCAAGAGGACACCATCTGAAAATCAAAGTGACACCATGCTGAACAATCAGAGTGACACATCTGAACAATCAAGAGTGACATTGAACAATCAAGAGGTACACCATCTGAATCAAATGACCCATGCTGAAATCAAGAGTGACACCATGCTGAAAACAAAGTGACACCATCTGACAATCAAGAGGTGACACCAGCTGAAATCAAGAGGACACCATGCTGACAATCAAGAGGCACATCTGAACATTCAAGAGTGACACCATGCTGAACAATCAAGAGGACCCTCTGAACAATCAAGAGGTGACACCATGCTGAACATCAAGAGGTGACACCAGCTGAACAATCAAGAGTGACACCAGCTGCAATCAAGTGACACCATGCTGAAATCAAGTGACACCATGCTGAACAATTCAAGAGGTGACACCATGCTGAAAAATCAAGGGTGACACCATCTGAACAATTCAAGAGAACCATGCTGAACAATTCAAGAGTGACACATCTGAACAATTCAAGAGTGAACCATGCTGAACAATCAAGGGGTGACACCATCTGAACAAATCAAGATGACACCAGGAACAATCAAGAGGTGCACCATGCTGAACAATTCAAGAGGTGACACCAGCGACAAAATTCAAGAGGTGAACCATCTAACAATTCAAGAGGTGACAACCAGTGACAAATCAAGAGTGAACCAACAAAATCACAGGTGAACCAATCAAGAGGACACCAAAGTGAACAATCAAGAGGTGACACCATGCGAACAATTCAAGAGGTGACACCATCTGAACAATCAAGAGTGACACCATCGAACAATTCAAGGACACCAAGGAACAATCAAGATGAACAAGTGAACAATCAAAGAAAGACCCATGCTGAACATCAAGAGGTGACACCATCTGAAAATCAAGAGGAACCATGCAACAATTAAGAATGACACCAGGACAATAAGAGGACACCATGAGAACATCAGAGGACACCATGGGAACAATTGAGACACCAGTGAACACAAGGACAATCGAACACAAGATGACACACAGGGACAATCAAGAAACAAGTGAACCAATTCAAGAGGTGACACCATCTGAACAATCAAGAGGACACCATGCTGAACAAACAAGAGGAACACCTCTGAAAAATCAAGAGGTGCACCATGCTGAACAATCAAGAGGTGACACCATACTGAAAAACAAGAGTGACACCATCAAGAAATCAGAGGTGACACCATGCTGAACAATAGGAGACACCATGCTGAACAATCAAGAGGTGACACCATGCTGAACAATTCAAGAGTGACACCATGCTGAAAATCAAGAGGTGACACCATGCTGAACAATCAAGAGGTACACCATGAACAAATCAAGAGGACACCATCTGAACAATCAAGAGGTGACACCATGCTGAAAATAAAGAGGTGACACCATGTGAAACAATTCAAGAGGTGACACCATCTGAAGAAACAAGATGGACACATGTGAACAA
>JARQOD010002388.1:0-34675 GCA_033576555.1 Oophaga sylvatica
TTGATGATTGACCAGAAAGGGTTCTGATGTGGTGAATTGGCCTCCTGAGGCAGTCTCTGCATTTCAGGAACTTAAGCAGAGATTCACTTCTGCTCCTGTTCTATGGCAGCCTGATGTTTCTCTGCCATTTCAGGTGGAGGTTGATGCCTCTGAAATTGGGGCAGGTGCCGTTTTGTCCCAAAAAGATCCAGAGACCTCTAAAAGTAACCCTTGTGCCTTTTTCTCTCGAAAATTTTCTCCTACTGAACGTAATTATGACGTGGGTAATCGGGAGTTACTGGCCATGAAGTGGGCTTTTGAAGAGTGGAGACATTGGCTGGAGGGAGCCAAACATCAGGTGGTGGTTAGGGTTGAGCATTCCGATACTGCAAATATCGGGTATCGGCCGATATTGGCTGTATCGGAATTCCGATTCCGAGTTCCGATATTTTCGTCATATCGGATACCGGAATCGGGATTGTCACTGTCACTGTCAGTGTCCGTCGGTCGGGTCTGTCAGGAGTCAGCGGCACTTACCTGGCAGAAGATCTCCGGCGGTCACGTCCTGGACTGCTTGATGGCCGCAATCTTCTTTCCCCGGCGGTCACATGCAGTATCTCGCGATAACTGCAGTGACTGCTGGGTAATCCCGGCCGTAAAGCAGTCAGTCCGATGACGTCACCGCCGGGGAAGCAGGTAATCAGCTGTGCTGCGTTGCGATGACAGGCTCTGCCTGTCATTGCGATGTAGCAGAGTTGGATCGTCGTGGGACTATCGTTATGGACTGCGTCGGACAGGTGGTATACTGTTGGTTTGTTTTTTTTTCTTTTTTTACAGGAGATCGATGGCGTCGCAGGAATGAGAGTACAATAAAATTAATGAAAACTGTGTTGTCTCTTTTATTTCATTAAAATACTTTTTTCTTGCTGTGTTTTTTTTTACACATTTAATAACTTTGGGATTAATAATGGATCGGTGTCTTATTGACACCTCTCCATTATTAACCGGGCTTATTGTCACCGTGCAATCAACGGTGACATTAACCCCTTATTACCCCGCTTGCCACCGCTACAGGGCAAGTGGGAAGAGCCGGGTAAAGTGCCACAATTGGCACATCTTTTGATGCGCCAAATGTGGGGCTGCTGTAGCCTGGTATTATCAGGCTGTTGAGGGCCAAAATCCATGGGCCTTGACAGTCTTTTAATACCAGGCCGCAGCAGTCTGCATTTTACTTGGCTGGTTAACAAAAATAGGGGGACCCCTACGCCGTTTTTTTTTCGAGGGGATCCCCTATTTTTGTTAACCAGCCAAGCTAAGCAGACTGCTGTGGCCTGGTATTATCAGGCTGGCAAGGTCCATGGATATTGGATCCTTACCAGCCTGAAAAACCAGGCCTCAGCGGTCTGCTTCATCTGGCTGGTTAACAAAAATAGGGGGGACCCCACGCCAATTTTTTTCGAGGGGATCCCCTATTTTTGTTAATCAGCCAAGATATGCAGACTGCTGTGGCCTGGTATTATCAGGCTGGCAAGGTCCATGGATCTTGGCTCCTTAACAGCCTGAAAATCCAGGCCTCAGCGGTCTGCTTCATCTGGCTGGTTAACAAAAATAGGGGGGACCCCACGCCAATTTTTTTTCGAGGGGATCCCCTATTTTTGTTAATCAGCCAAGATATGCAGACTGCTGTGGCCTGGTATTATCAGGCTGGCAAGGTCCATGGATCTTGGCTCCTTAACAGCCTGAAAATCCAGGCCTCAGCGGTCTGCTTCATCTGGCTGGTTAACAAAAATAGGGGGGACCCCACGCCAATTTTTTTCGAGGGGATCCCCTATTTTTGTTAATCAGCCAAGATATGCAGACTGCTGTGGCCTAGTATTATCAGGCTGGCAAGGTCCATGGATCTTGGCTCCTTAACAGCCTGAAAATCCAGGCCTCAGCGGTCTGCTTCATCTGGCTGGTTAACAAAAATAGGGGGGACCCCACGCCATTTTTTTTTTCGAAGGGAACCCCTATTTTTGTTAATCAGTTCCCTCTGACGTCACTGATTGTGTCCCTGGCTGACCTGAAGTGAAAGTGGAAAGCAATCAATTAAGCTTTCCACTTAAGGGCCCGTCTCACATAGCGATATCGCTACCGAGATCGCTGCTGAGTCACTAGTTTTGTGACGCAGCAGCGAGCTCACCAGCGATATCGCTGTGTGTGACATTCAGCGACGATCAGCCCTCCTGCCGGGTATCGCTGATCGTCGCTGAAATGTCAGGACCTTTTTTTGATCGCTGGTTTCCCGCTGACAGGCACACATCGCTGCGTGTGACAGGCGGGAGACCAGCGATCCGCTGGTAACCAAGGTACACAGCGGGTTTCCAGGCGCGGGGCTGTGCCTAGAAACCCGCTGTGTACCTTGGATACTAGCGCCCTGATGCAGGGAGCTGGTATCCAAGGTACACAGCGGGTTTCCAAGCGCTGCGCGGTGCCTGGAAACCCGCTGTGTACCTTGGTTACCAGCGGATCGCTGGTCTCCCGCCTGTCACATGCAGCGATGCGTGCCTGTCAGCGGGAGACCAGCGATCAAAAAAAGGTCCTGACATTTCTGCGACGATCAGCGATACCCGGCAGGGGGCTGATCGTCGCTGAATGTCACACACAGCGATATCGCTGGTGAGCTCGCTGCTGCGTCACAAAACTAGTGACTCAGCAGCGATCTCGGTAGCGATATCGCTATGTGAGACGGGCCCTTAAGCGATGTTACCCGCAGTGTCGCTGTCCCAGATCGCTGCCTGAGCTGCCTGTTTGGCAGCTCAGCAGCGATCATGTAGCGATACACCAGCGATCCTGACAAGTGCATATCGTTGTCGGGATCGCTGGTGTATCGTTATGTGACACCCAGCCTTTACTCTCCTGTCAGGCAGGAGAGGAACTCATTTATTTGGGGTTTACTGTGAGGCTGCAGCATTAGCTGCGGTCCCTGCAGTAAACATTAACCCTTTCTGAAGGATTACACCGTGGGACCTGACTGTGCATGGGATAGGTAAGAATAATTTTGCTTTTTTATTTTATTTTTATTACAGGAAATGGTTTTTGCAGTAAAATAAAAGATGGTCAAAAACATGTGTCTTTATTTCATTAAAATGATTTTTAATTAAAGTGTGTGTGTTTTATTTTTATTTCATGCAATAGGATTAATAATTGATAGTTGTCTAATTGACAGCTCTCAATTATTAACCTGGCTTAAGGTCACCTTTCAATAGCAAGGTGGCTATAACCCCATATTAACCCATTCGCCACCGCTACAGGGCAATGGGAATAGACGGGCAAAGTGCCAGAAAGGGCGAATCTAATTATAGATTTGTCTTTCCTGGGGTGTCTGGGGCAGATGTTAGTAGCCGGGGGGGGGCAAAAATAATGGTCCCTCTCTGGGCTATTATTATTGCCCCCACTCACTGGCTTTGTCTGTCTGGTTGCGAAAATAGGGCGGGAGCCCACGCATTTTTTTTCAGCAATTTTACACCTCATATATATATATATACATGTCATTGAATTTGTGACACATATATATATATATTTATATTTGTAGTTCATACACTTCTACATAGTATAATAGCCGCTAATTCAATTGCCGGCTTTTGTGAAAATGCAGAACCCGACATGAAATGACACTTGGTGTACATAGGGTTAACCATGTCTTTTCATGTCCTTTGCTATCTAATTTGCACAAACAATTAAATCAGACTATGTGTGCAAAATTTCACACCTGTAGGGGTTAATTAAAGGTGTAAATTCGTAGCAAAAAAGTCAGTTTTTTTTACAACGAATTTACACCTTTAATTAACCCCTACAGGTGTGAAATTTTGCACACATAGACTGATTTAATTGTTTGTGCAAATCAGATAGCAAACACATGAAAAGACATGGTTAACCCTATGTACACCAAGTGTCATTTCATGTCGGGTGCTTCTGTCTTTTCACTGAAGCCGGCTTTACCCGGCAATTGAATCAGAGGATATTTTACTATGTAGAAGTGTATAAACTATACATATATGTATATATATATGTCACAATGACATGTATATATATATATATATGTATTCTATGTGTGTATATTTAGTGTTTACAAGGAAAGAATGGGGTTTTTTTAGTTGCGATATTTTGTTCCCATAGACTTACATGGGACTTCCGGTATCGGTATCGGGTATCGCCGATATTTTAGTGATATCGGCGATACCATTCCGATTCCGATACTTTAGGATATCGGAAAGTATCGCTCAACTCTAGTGGTGGTCCTTACGGACCATAAGAATCTGGTTTATCTGGAATCTGCCAAGCGACTCAATCCTAGACAGGCCAGGTGGGCCTTGTTTTTCACACGTTTTAATTTTGTGGTTTCCTTTCTTCCTGGCACTAAGAATGTTAAGGCGGATGCCCTCTCGAGGAGTTTCCTTGCGGACTCTCCTGAGTTATCTGATCCTTCTGTTATTTTGAAAGAGGGTGCAGTTCTTTCCGCCATCTCACCCAATTTGAGACTTGCTCTGGAGGGGTGTCAGGAGGATAGGCCCGAGCGCTGCCCTGTTGGAAAATTGTTTGTCCCGGACCAGTGGAAAAAGAGTGTGATGTCTGAGATTCATTGTTCCGCTTTGGCTGGGCATCCCGGAATTTTTGGTACCAGAGATTTGGTTAGTCGGTCCTTTTGGTGGCCTACCTTGTCTCGTGATGTCAGGGAATTTGTGCAGTCCTGCGGGACTTGCTCTCGCTCCAAGCCTTGCTCTCGCTCTAGTGGTTTGTTGATGCCATTGCCTGTGCCCAAGAGACCATGGACCCATATCTCTATGGATTTCATTTCCGACCTCCCTGTTTCTCAGAGAATGACCGTCATCTGGGTGATTTGTGATAGGTTTTCCAAGATGATACATCTTGTGCCATTACCTAAGTTGCCTTCCTCCTCTGAATTGGTGCCTTTGTTCCTTCAGCACGTGGTTCGTTTACACGGCATTCCTGAGAACATTGTGTCTGACAGAGGAGTCCAGTTTGTTTCCAGATTTTGGAGGACCTTTTGTTCTAAATTGGTGTTCAATTGTCTTTCTCCTCGGCGTTTCATCCTCAGACCAATGGTCAAACTGAGAGAACAAACCAGACATTGGAGACTTATCTAAGATGCTTTGTGTCTGCTGATCAGGATGACTGGGTCTCTTTTTTGCCTTTGGCTGAGTTTGCTTTAATAATAGGGCTAGCTCTGCCACTTTGATGTCTCCATTTTTCTGTAATTCTGGGTTTCACCCTCGATTTTCTTCAGGACAGACGGAGGCTTCTGTCTGTCCAGGTGTTGACTCTGTTGTGGAGCGTATGCAACAGATTTGGGACCAGGTAGTGGAGAGGTTGTCCCTCTCTCAGGAGAGGGCCCAGCGGTTTGCTAACCGGCATAGGACTGATGGTCCTTGGTTTAAAGTGGGGTACTTGGTCTGGTTGTCCTCAAGAAATATTCCTATGAGAGTGGCATCTCCTAAATTTAAGCCTAGGTTCATTGGACCTTATAAGATCATGGAGATTCTTAATCCTGTTTCTTTTCGTTTGCTTCTTCCAGGGACATTTAAGATCCATAACGTGTTCCACAAGTCCTTGTTGAAGAGGTTTGTTGAGCCAGTGGTTCCTACTGCTTTGCCTCCTGACCCTGTTCTGGTTGAGGGCAATATGGAGTTTGTGTCATGTGTGCATTGCCACGAAGATCGTCGCGGTTGCACATTTTGACTTCTCACAGCTGAGTTGCTGTTTCTTTGTGTCTGGCAGCTTGGGAGTTAATTCTGTCTGTGCTCGGTGCTGGGACTGGGTGCAGTTTCTCCCGGCTGCAATTGATTATTTGTTGATTGGTTTCCTTTAAATTCCTGGTTGTCTGCTTTGGGAGTTGCCAGTGAAATCCTTCATGCAGACCACAGATAGGAATGAATCTGTATAGATTTAAGTTGAGAGCTCCTTAGCTGTTTTAAGCTCAACTTGCTTAGAGTTTATTTCCCAGACCATTTATGTTCCTTCGGTGTTTGAGTGTGTATGCAAGTGAGTGCTATCCTGTCTGTCTTATATGTCTAATCTGTGTATTTAGCTGAGATCAGCCCATATCCCTTTGGTGGTAATCAGGATCCTTCTTAGGACTGATTACAGGGTTCAGGGTCTGACAGGAGACAGGGTTAGGCTGGAGACTTGGACCTCTGAACCATTATCAGTACCTCCAAGGTAAGGGATTAGTTAGGACCCCAGTGTAGGGTCAGGTTAGACCCCGGTCCTCCTCTTTCCTGTTACAGCTCATCAAGTCCTCAAGATTAACCCTGAGTTCAACTATATCGTTCCTGCACATCTAGTCCTCAAGATTAACCCTAAAGTTCTGCAGAGATTGTGTCAGGTAAATCTATTTTATACTTACATTCTGATGTTGCTAAACTATATGTTGTATAGAGTGTGGTTCCTGTATAAATAGTTTACTGACATTGTATTCATATCATTAGACAGCGTGACATTTTCACTGGCCATAAAAAATTATCTCTAGTTACCATGGATCCAGTAGCTCAGCTGGCTCTGCAGTTGCAGGGATTATTCATGGAGCTGACGGACATTAAGTCCAAAGTTTTGTTCCCCTGGAGCAAACCAGAGTTGAACCTAAAGTAGCTCTTCCAGATAGGTTCACTGGTGGGCGAGACAAATTTTTTACCTTCCGGGAGGCATGTAAATTGTATTTTCGGCTTCGGCCGCGATCATCAGGGAGTGATGAGCAGAGAGTGGGAATTGTTATCTCACTTCTTCAAGGGGACCCTCAATCCTGGGCATTTTCCCTTCCTCCGGGTTCCCCGGCTCTACAGTCTGTAGATCAATTTTTTACTGCTCTGGGATTGGTATATGATGACCCAGATCGGGTCTCTCTTGCTGAGACCAAATTATGTAAGTTACAGCAGGGAGATCGTCCGGCGGAGGAATTTGCTTCTGAGTTTCGTAGATGGGCCGCGGATACTCAGTGGAATGACCCAGCTCTTAGGAGCCAGTTTTGTCTTGGGCTTTCTGACAAATTAAAAGACGTTTTGGCCCAGTATGAGTCTCCTCCTTCTCTGGAGGCTGCTATGGCCCTAGCTATCCGTACTGATAGACGGCTTCGGGAGAGGGGTGAGATAACTCCACTCCCTGTTGTTTCTCCACCTACTACTAAAGTCCCTTATGTTGAGGTTCCCCTTGTCTGTTCGGATGAGCCTATGCAGTTGGGAGGGACATCTTTTCGTAGTAGGGGATTGGCGGCACGCCGCAGGACTAGAAGGTGTTTTTTCTGCGGGAAAGAGGGACATTTTGTTGGAGAATGTCCATCCCGTGTCTTGTTAAGTAAAAAGTCGCCGGAAAACTGCTAATCCCAGGTTGTGTGGTGGACGACAACCTGGGAGTATGTATTTCATCCGCCGGTTCATCTCAGTTCCTTGTACCAGTGGAGGTGGTGGTTGGTACTTGAGTGAAGAGATTGTCTGTTCTTCTGGATAGTGGTTCTGGGGCTAATCTGGTTGACGCTCAGTTTGCTCAGGATCAAGGTATGCATCTGAGTGTATTGGTCAAACCGATCCCTGTTTTCTCCATTGACGCCAGGCCTCTCGGCCAAGGTAGCTTTGTTCATGAGGTTCATAACATTGACCTTCGGGTAGGGGCAATACATAGGGAACAATTATCTTGTTATGTGTTGGAGGGTCTACCTACTCCCATAGTGTTGGGACTTCCTTGGCTGGTTAAACATAACCCTGTGATTAATTGGCAGTCCAGAGAGATAAGCCAATGGGGTGAGTTTTGCAAAAGCAACTGCATGAACACAGTCATCAGTGCGGTCGTGCCTAGTACATTGCCTCCTTTTTTGGAGGATTTTGGGGATGTTTTCTCTGAGGAGGGGTGTCGGGAGTTGCCTCCTCATCGCGTGTATGACTGCTCTATTAATCTACTTCCTGATGATAAGTTGCCTAAAGCTAGGTTGTATAATCTTTCTGGTCCTGAAAGACAGGCTATGAAAGATTATGTTTCTGAAAGCCTGGCCAAAGGGCATATTAGACCTTCATCTTCCCCTGTGGCCGCGGGGTTCTTCTTTGTGAAGAAAAAAGATGGAGGCCTACGCCCTTGCTTGCATTTCCGCGAACTTAATCGGATTACTGTTCGAGATCCGTATCCACTACCTCTTATTCCTGATCTCTTCAATCAAATTGTTGGCGCCAAATGGTTCTCTAAATTGGATCTCAGGGGGGCGTATAATCTGATTAGGATAAAAGAGGGAGATGAGTGGAAAACGGCGTTTAACACGCCGGAGGGACATTATGAAAACCTGGTCATGCCTTTTGGTCTGACTACTGCTCCAGCAGTATTCCAACATTTTGTTAATGACATTTTTCGTCACCTTGTGGGGGTGTTTGTGGTCGTATATTTGGATGACATTTTAATTTACTCGCCAGATCTTGTGTCTCACCAGGAGCATGTGAGACAGGTGTTGCAGATCTTGCGAGACAATAAACTATACGCCAAACTGGAGAAGTGTGTTTTTGCCGTACAGGAACTTCAGTTTTTGGGTTTTTTGGTGTCAGCCTCCGGTTTCCGGATGGACCCTGAAAAGGTGAGAGCAGTGCTTGAATGGGATCAGCCAGGGGATCTTAAGGCTCTGCAGCGTTTTTTGGGGTTTGCTAATTACTACCGGAAATTTATTTGTAATTTCTCGTCTGTCGTCAAACCTCTCACTGACATGACGAGAAAAGAGACGGATTTTTCTAAGTGGTCGGACAAAGCTTGCCAAGCCTTTTCCTCTTTAAAAGATGTTTTGCTTCGGCACCCGTTCTCATCCAACCAGATGTATCTCAGCCGTTCATTGTGGAGGTGGACGCGTCTGACGTAGGAGTGGGTGCTATATTGTCCCAGGGTCCGTCCCCTGGTAAATGGCATCCGTGCGCTTTCTTTTCTAAGAAATTGTCGTCCGCCGAAAGGAATTATGATATCGGCAATAGGGAACTTTTGGCCATTAAATTGGCTTTTGAAGAATGGCGTCACTTTTTGGAGGGGGCAGTCCACCCGGTCACCGTTATTACTGATCACAAGAACCTGCTGTATTTAGAATCCGCTAATCGTCTGAATTCCAGACAAGCTCGATGGTCGTTGTTTTTTACCAGGTTTAATTTTGTCGTCACTTATCGTCCGGGGTCTAAGAATGTAAAGGCTGATGCCTTGTCTCGCAGTTTCCCAGGGGCCGGGAAAACGGACGACCCGATTCCTATCCTTCAGGAGGGGGTGGTAGTGTCGGCTGTATGTTCTGAGCTTGAGGAGGAGGTGTTAGAGCTCAGGGGGACGCCCCTGCAGGACCTCCAGGGAGACTGTTTGTCCCGAATCAGTTGAGACAAAAGGTTATTGAGGCACATCATAATTCTGCTTTAGCAGGACATCCAGGGAGTAAGGCTACTTTAGATCTCCTTTCCCGCCGATTTTGGTGGCCTAACGCTAATAAAGATGTTATAACTTTTGTCGCGTCCTGTGGGGTTTGTGCTCGCTCTAAAACTCCTCATACCCGTCCGTCTGGGACCCTTTTACCCTTGAAACTTCCGGAGCGTCCATGGACTCATTTATCTATGGACTTCATTACGGACCTTCCTCCGTCGTCTGGGAATACTGTCATACTGGTGGTTGTTGACAGGTTCAGTAAGATGGCACATTTCGTTGCTCTTCCTGCACTCCCTAATGCTAAAACTCTGGCGCAGGTGTTCATTAGGGAGATCGTGAGACTTCATGGGTTGCCTTCTGATGTGGTGTCAGATAGGGGTCTCAGTTTGTGTCCAAATTTTGGAGGGCATTTTGTTTACGTCGGGGGATGCAATTGTCGTTTTCCTCGGCTTTTCATCCACAGACCAATGGTCAGACAGAGCGTCTGAATCAGAGTTTAGAGACATATCTCCGGTGTTTTGTATCGGAGAACCAGGAGGACTGGTCTTCTTTCTTGCCTCTGGCAGAGTTCGCTCTTAACAACAGGCGGAGCGAGTCCACTGGTAAGTCCCCGTTTTTTGGGGCATATGGTTTTCATCCCCAGTTTTGTACTTTCAATGGGGGGGTCCTTCTGGGTTCCTGAGGAGGAGCGTTTCTCGTCGTCACTTGCTTCTGTGTTGGCGAGGTGTATTTAATAATTTGAGTACGATGGGGAACCGTTACAAACGTATGGCTGATAGGAGGAGAGTTTCTGGTCCAGATCTGAATGTGAACGATCTGGTATGGTTGTCTACCAGGAATATAAAACTTAAAGTGCCCTCCTGGAAACTGGGTCCCAGATTCATCGGGCCGTACAGGATCAGTTCCATAATTAATCCTGTGGCATTTCGTCTGGAACTTCCTTCTACGTTTAAAATTCATAATGTGTTCCACAAGTCATTACTTAAAAGGTATGTGGCACCAGTCATACCGTCACCTCTACCTCCTCCTCCAGTGTTGGTCAATGGTAATTTGGAATTTCAAGTATCAAAAATCATTGACTTTCGTCTGAATCGCCGTCCCTTCAGTACTTGGTGCATTGGAAGGGGTATGGTCTGGAGGAGAGGACGTGGGTCCCTGCGTCTGATGTTAACGCAGATCGTTTGGTTCGGACCTTCCACAGAACTCACCCGGGCAGGCCTGGCCCTGAGGGTCCGGAGGCCCCTCGTAGAAGGGGGGGTACTGTCATGTGTGCATTGCCACGAAGATCGTCGCGGTTGCACATTCTGAATTCTCACAGCTGAGTTGCTGTTTCTTTGTGTCTGGCAGCTTGGGAGTTAATTCTGTCTGTGCTCGGTGCTGGGACTGGGTGCAGTTTCTCCCGGCTGCAATTGATTATTTGTTGATTGGTTTCCTTTAAATTCCTGGTTGTCTGCTTTGGGAGTTGCCAGTGAAATCCTTCATGCAGACCACAGATAGGAATGAATCTGTATAGACTTAAGTTGAGAGCTCCTTAGCTGTTTTAAGCTCAACTTGCTTAGAGTTTATTTCCCAGACCATTTATGTTCCTTCGGTGTTTGAGTGTGTATGCAAGTGAGTGCTATCCTGTCTGTCTTATATGTCTAATCTGTGTATTTAGCTGAGATCAGCCCATATCCCTTTGGTGGTAATCAGGATCCTTCTTAGGACTGATTACAGGGTTCAGGGTCTGACAGGAGACAGGGTTAGGCTGGAGACTTGGACCTCTGAACCATTATCAGTACCTCCAAGGTAAGGGATTAGTTAGGACCCCAGTGTAGGGTCAGGTTAGTCCCCGGTCCTCCTCTTTCCTGTTACAGCTCATCAAGTCCTCAAGATTAACCCTGAGTTCAACTATATCGTTCCTGCACATCTAGTCCTCAAGATTAACCCTAAAGTTCTGCAGAGATTGTGTCAGGTAAATCTATTTTATACTTACATTCTGATGTTGCTAAACTATATGTTGTATAGAGTGTGGTTCCTGTATAAATAGTTTACTGACATTGTATTCATATCATTAGACAGCGTGACAGTTTGTGGTTGAGAAAATATTGAATTCTCGTTTTTCTAGACGGAAACTCCAGTATTTGGTTAAGTGGAGAGGTTATGGTCAGGAAGACAATTCTTGGGTGTTTGCTTCGGACATCCATGCTAGGAGACTCATCCATGCGTATCATAGAACTCATCCTGACCGACCTGGTTGCTCAAGTGAGGGTTCGGTGACCCCTCCTCAAGGGGGGGTACTGTTGTGAATGGACTTGAAATGAGTTCTGAGCAGAGGCTCCCTCTGGTGGTTACAAGCGGTACTGGACTGTCCAGTGAAGATTGTGAGGAGTGGGAATCAGGTGTTACTGACTGGTCTTATATAAGGGAGTCGCCTTCCCATCAGGGTTGCCGGTGATCAATTGTTCTGGTCTCAATCCTTGAGTCCTGTTTCCTTTGTAGCCTGCTGTGTCGTGTCTGCATCTCCTGCTAACAGATAAGACATTTTCTTCTTTTTGTTTTTGTGCTTGATTTTTGCATTTTGTCCTGCACTTCTGTGGGGGCCTTCAGGGTCCCCTCCGGGGGGTTTTGCCCTCTCAGTTTAGTTCAGCCACTGATGTTTGTACTTTTGCTTTTTCCAGTTTTTTCAGTGGCTGCTGTTTTGATTTTGTTACACCAGAGAACTAATTTAGGTGGTAGAGGTCATGTGATCTCAGGTGATTTTGAAATTAGTAGAGTTGGTGCTTTTCAGGGTTTTTTGGGATTGCAGTAAGTGCCCTTCCTATCCTTTTCTATTTAGGTAGTTTGGGCCCCAACGTTTGCTCATACTATTTTCTGTCTGTGTCAGTATTTCATCTTGTCTAACCGCCATTACATGTTTGGGGGCTTTCTATGTTCTTTGGGGATCTGCTCCGGGGCAGATAGCTTTCCTCTTTCTATCTTTAGGTGTAGTTAGTTTCTCAGGCTGTGACGAGGCGTCTAGGAACAACGTAGGAACGCTCCACGGCTGCCTCTAGTTGTGGTGGTTAGTCAGGGAACTGCAATCTCATAGATTCCAACTTCTCTGGTGTATTGCCTTTTTTACCTGCACTCCTCAGCTACCGAAACATAACAGGGGTCTATATGACAGAAAATACCTAAAATTGACACCATTCTAAAAAACATCTCCCCTAAAAGTGCTCAAAACCACATTCAAGAAGTTTATTAACTCTTCAGAAAAATTACCGTAACATTTAAATTTTTGTCACAAAAATTTTAATTTAGACCCAAATTTTTATTTTCACAAGGCTAAGAGGAGAAAGTGGACCACTACATTTGTTGTAAAATTTCTCCTGATAACACCTATACCCCATATGTGGGGGAAAACTACTGTTTGGGCGCACGGAATGCTATTTGATGTTTTGAATGAAAAATTTGTTGGAAAAATCAGTGGACACCTTGACTCTTTTGGAGACCCCTGATGTGCCTAAACATTGTAACCCCCCCAAGTGACCCCATTTTGGAAGCTAGACACCTCAAGGAACTTATCTAGATGTGTGGTGAGCACCTTATACACCCAGGTGCTTCATCAAAGTTTATAATGTTCAACTGTGGAAATAAAAAATCAATTTTTTCCACGGTAACAGCAGAAAATGGACCCCAAAAATTTGTTGTGCAATTTCTTCTGAGTATGCTGATACCCCATATGTGGGGGAAAATTGCTGAGTGGGTACACAACAAGGCTTGGAAAGAATGGAGCGCCATTTGGCTTTTGAGGTCAAAATTCGCTGGAATCATTAGCAGAAGCAATGTCGCGTTTGGAGAGCCCATAATGTGCCTAAACAGTGGAAACCCTTCACAAGTGAAACTATTTTGGAATAGAAACCCCTCAAGGAATTTATCTGGATGTGTGTTGTGCACGTTTAACCCCCAGATGCTTCACAGGAGTTTGTAACATAGAGCTGTGAAAATAAAAAAGTCACATTTTGCCTACAAAAATTTTTTTTTCTCCTTTTTTATTTTAACAAGGATAACAGGAGAAAATGGATATCAAAATCTATTGTGCAATTTCTCCTGTGTACGCCGATACCTAACATGTGGGGGAAAACCACTGTTTAGGTGCTCGGCAGGGCTCAGAAAGGAAGGAGTGACTTTTTGGAATGCAGACTTTGATGGAATAGTCTGCTGGCATCGTGTCGCGTTTGGAGAACACCTGATGTGCCTCAGCAGTGTAAGCCCCCCACAAATGATGCCATTTTGGAAAACAGACCCCTCAAGGAATTTATCTAGATTTATGCTGAGCACCTTGAACCCTCAGGGGCCTCGTACGAGTTTCTCGCATCAACACCTGGCATTGTCGCTGGTACTCGGACTGGAGTGTGCGGCTGCATGTATTTCTTTGCAGCCGCATGCTCTAGTCCAAGTGACGGCGGCAGTGCCGGGTGTTGATGCAAGAAACTCGTGCGAGTTTCTCGCATCACACTCGCAAGAGTGACACCGGCCTTATGGAATTGATCTAGAGGATTAGTGAGTATTTTTTTTACCCTTAGGTGATTCACAAACTTCTATATCATTGGGCTGAGTAAATGAAATATATCATTTTTTTCACTAAAATGTTGCTGTGACCCCAAGTTTGAAATTTTCAAAAGGGGTTGTAGGAGGAAACGAACAGTAGAATTTGATATGCAACATCCATATGTGTTCAAAAACTACTTTTGAGACACAGTGCAAAGCTCATAAGGGAAGGCGCGTCATATTACAATGCAGATTTTGCTGCACTGGTTTGAGGGTGCCATATCACATTGGCAGAGTCCTTGGGGTTCCAGAACAGCAGAAACCCTCATAAGTGACCCCTTTTTACAAACTAAACATCTCAATTAATTTATATAGGGATGCAGTTATTGACACCACAGAATTTTATACAATTGGGTAGTGAAGAAAAAATAATTACATTTTTACCACAGAAAAATGGTTATATTCCCAAATTTTATATTTTCACATGGGGAAATGGGTTAAAATGATACCAAAATGTGTCATATACAATTTCTGCTGAATGTGGCAATGCCCTATATGTGGATGTACAGTACTGCATAGCCACAAGGCTAAACTCTGGATGGACAGATTACTATTGGACTCTAGGATAACAAATTATTGTAAAATAGCTCGCAAACTCTATATACATAGCCTTTAAGTGCCAGAAGAGCAGAATCCCCCCTCAAGTGACCCTGGTTTGGAAATTACATCCTTCTGGGAATTTATCTACAGGTGTATGGACAACTTTGACTCCATAAGTGTTGTCCAGAAACAAGCAGCAGTGGATGTTACTATGTGAAAACAGCAAACTGTCCTTGTAGTGACCAGTAGGTTGCAGTGACCTGTACATTGTAATCACCAGTACATTGTGCCCAGCTCTGGAGACAAGCAACAGTAAAGTAGGCATGCTCTCATCACTACATAAATGCCAATCATGTGGTTTAGGCACACTATGGGGTTCAGAAGGAAGAAGAGCATTTGGATTTGGGACCTCAGAATTTATTAATTTTTTTGGGGGGATCGAGTAGCCATAGTGCTATTTCAGAGCCTTTTTACTACCAGTAACGTGGAAGACTCTATATTTCTGTTAACAGATGACGGACCTGCGTGGGGGCTTTTTTTGTGGATTGAGTTGAAGCTTTAATTGGGAACATTTTACATAACATATTTGATCACATTTATCTGGTGCTGTACGTTGAGCACTTACTATGGGGTTTCCACCTAAATCTCTGAGAGACATGATTCAGATGAAACTCCAGAGGAATCCATTCACTATAATGAGGCAGCAAAGTAACTGTGGACTTAGTCTGGCCTCTGTTCAGCAGTGTCTTTCTTTTCAGAGGTGCACAAAATTGTGGCAAAACAAATTTTTATGCACGTTTAAAAAGATGGACACCGCCGAATCACAGGTCAGATGTCGTCAACAGTGTCTCCATCTTCCTCATTATAGGGAATCTCTCCGTCTGAATGACGTATTTCAGAGATTCACACGGAAACCTAGGTGTAAGTGCTCAGCGCAGCATGTGAACCGAGCCTTATTGCAATCTTTGGCAGTCAGAATGAACAAATCAATAGCAGATTAATAATTGTTTTTATTTATTTTTTCCTCGTGCAGTATAAGTTATTAGATGACTTTATTCTTCAGGTCGGTGCTATTACATTGATGCCAGATTTATGTCGGGTTTTTATGTTTGGCTGCTGTTACACATTAAAAAAACTTTTTTTAAAAAAAAAAAATAAGTTTTTGAATTGCACTATTTAGATAGCCATGAAATTCCATATTTTTTAATGGTGTTCACTGAAGGGGTTAACTATTGAAACAGTTTTATAGGTCAAGTTGTCCAAATATTTGGACTTTTTTGTTTTTACATAAATATATGTTTTATTGGTTTAATTTTTTTCTTTTTTAATTTATTTTATGATTTTTTTAATAGTCATTTTTATTTTTTTACTTAGTCCCTGTATGGGACTTAAGTTTTTATTTTTCTGATCACTAGTGTCACGCATTGCACTACACAGATCAACTGTTAGACTAAGCTGATTGGTGTCCTGAACGCTTCGAGACTGTGCTGTACAAAGCTCAGCAAGTGTCAATGTTTTTTTTTACAGTGGGCAGTCAGGAAACTGTTAAAGATGAAAGATAAAGATGCAAGTTGAAGGTGACGTGATCTCTAAAAGGCCTAAAGTTAATGGTGACACACTTCCTTTGATTTCTGAACAATGAATATTTACAGTAAAATATATATATATATATATATATATATATATATATATTACAGACCAAAAGTTTGGACACACCTTCTCATTCAAAGATTTTCTGCATTTTCATGACTAGGAAAATTGTACATTCACATTGAAGGCATCAAAACTATGAATTAACACATGTGGAATTATATACTTAACAAAAAAGTGTGAAACAACTGAAAATATGTCTTATATTCTAGGTTCTTCAAAGTAGCCATCTATTGCTTTGATTACTGCTTTGCACACTCTTGGCATTCTCTTGATGAGCTTCAAGAGGTAGTCACCGGAAATGGTCTTTCAACAGTCTTGAACGAGTTCCCAGAGATGCTTAGCACTTGTTGGCACTTTTTCCTTCACTCTGTGGTCCAGCTCACCCCAATCCATCTTGATTGGGTTCAGGTCTGGTGACTGTGGAGGCCAGGTCATCTGGCGTAGCACTCCATCACTCTCCTTCTTGGTCAAATAGTCCTTATACAGCCTGGAGGTGTGTTTGGGGTCATTGTCCTGTTGAAAAATAAATGATGGTCCAACTAAATGCAAACCGGATGGAATAGCATGCCGCTGCAAGATGCTGTGGTAGCCATGCTGGTTCAGTATGCCTTCAATTTTGAATAAATCCCCAACAGTGTCACCAGCAAAGCACCCCCACACCATCACACCACCTCCTCCATGCTTCACGGTGGGAACCAGGCATGTAGAGTCCATCCGTTCCCCTTTTCTGCGTCGCACAAAGACACTGTGGTTGGAGCCAAAGATCTCAAATTTGGACTCATAAGACCAAAGCACAGATTTCCACTGGTCTAATGTCCATTCTTTGTGTTATTTAGCCCAAACAAGTCTCTTCAGTAGTGTTGAGCGATACTGCTCGATATCTAAAAATATGGTATCGAAATGGTATCGCCGATATCACTAAATATCGTCGATATCCGATTCCGATACCGGAAGTCCAATGTAAGTCTATGGGAACAAAATATCGCAACTAAAAAAAACCTTTATTTCCTTGTAAACACTAAATATACACACATAGAATACATATATATATATATATATATATATATATATATACATGTCATTGTGACATATATATATATACATATATGTATAGTTTATACACTTCTACATAGTAAAATATCCTCTGATTCAATTGCCGGGTAAAGCCGGCTTCTGTGAAAAGACAGAAGCACCCGACATGAACACTTGGTGTACATAGGGTTAACCATGTCTTTTCATGTCGTTTGCAATCTGATTTGCACAAACAATTACATCAGTCTATGTGTGAAAATTTCACACCTGTAGGGGTTAATTAAAGGTGTAAATTCGTTGTAAAAAAAAGGACTTTTTTGCTACGAATTTACACCTTTAATTAACCCCTACAGGTGTGAAATTTTGCACACTTACACTCATGTAATTGTTTGTGCAAATCAGATATCAAACTACATGAAAAGACATGGTTAACTCTATGTAAACCAAGTGTCATTTCATGTCGGGTTCTGCATTTTCAAAAAAGCCGGCAATTGAATTAGCGGCTATTATACTATGTAGAAGTGTATGAACTATAAATATAAATATATATATATATATATGTGTCACAAATTTAATGACATGTATATATATATATGAGGTGTAAAATTGCTGAAAAAAAATGCGTGGGCTCCCGCCCTATTTTCGCAACCAGACAGACAAAGCCAGTGAGTGGGGGCAGATAATAATAGCCCAGAGAGGGACCATTATTTTTGCCCCCCCGGCTACTAACATCTGCCCCCAGACACCCCAGAAAGGGCAAATCTCTAATTAGATTTGCCCTTTCTGGCACTTTGCCCGTCTATTCCCATTGCCCTGTAGCGGTGGCGAATGGGTTAATAAGGGGTTAAAATGACCTTGCAATTGAAAGGTCACTTTAAGCCAGGTTAATAATTGAGAGCTGTCAATTAGACAACTATCAATTATTAATCCTATTGTATGAAAGAAAAATCAAACACACACACTTTAATAAAAAAGAAGTTTAATGAAATAATCACAGTTTTTGACCATATTTTATTTACCTGCTAAAACCATTTCCTGTAATAAAAATAAAATAATAATGCAAAATTATTCTTACCAATCCGATGTACAGTCAGGTCCCACGGTGTAATCCTTCAGAAAGGGTTAATGTTTACTGCAGGGACCGCAGCTAATGCTGCAGCCTCACAGTAAACTCCCAAATGAATGAGTTCCTCTCCTGGCTGACAGGAGAGGAAGTGGAAAGCTTAATTGATTGCTTTCCACTTTCACTTCAGGTCAGCCAGGGACACAATCAGTGACATCAGAGGGAACTGGTTAACAAAAATAGGGGATCCCCTCGAAAAAAATTGGCGTGGGGTCCCCCCTATTTTTGTTAACCAGCCAGATGAAGCAGACTGCTGAGGCCTGGTTTTTCAGGCTGGTAAGGATCCAATATCCATGGACCTTGCAAGCCTGATAATACCAGGCCACAGCAGTCTGCTTAGCTTGGCTGGTTAACAAAAATAGGGGATCCCCTCGAAAAAAAAACGGCGTAGGGGTCCCCCTATTTTTGTTAACCAGCCAAGTAAAATGCAGACTGCTGCGGCCTGGTATTAAAAGACTGTCAAGGCCCATGGATTTTGGCCCTCAACAGCCTGATAATACCAGGCTACAGCAGCCCCACATTTGGCGCATCAAAAGATGTGCCAATTGTGGCACTTTACCCGGCTCTTCCCACTTGCCCTGTAGCGGTGGCAAGGGGTTAATGTCACCGTTGATTGCACGGTGACAATAAGCCGGTTAATAATGGAGAGGCGTCAATAAGGCGTCAATAAGACACCGATCCATTATTAATCCCAAAGTTATTAAATGCATAAAAAAAAGACAAAGCAAGAAAAAAGTATTTTAATGAAATAAAAGAGACAACACAGTTTTCATTTCTTTTATTGTACTCTCATTCCTGCGACGCCATCGATCTCCTGTAAAAAAAGAAAAAAAACAAACCAACAGTATACCACCTGTCCGACGCAGTCCATAGTAACGACAGTCCCACGACGATCCAGCTCTGCTACATCGCAATGACAGGCAGAGCCTGTCATCGCGACGCAGCACAGCTGATTACCTGCTTCCCAGGCGGTGACGTCATCGGACTGACTGCTTTACGGCCGGGATTACCCAGCAGTCACTGCAGTTATCGCGAGAAACTGCATGTGACCGCTGGGGAGAAGAGGATGGCGGCCATGAAGCAGTCCAGGCCGTGACAGCCGGAGATCTTCTGCCAGGTAAGTGCCGCTGACTCCTGACAGACCCGACCGACGGACACTGACAGTGACAGACCCGACCGACGGACACAGACAGTGACAGTGACAAATCCGATTCCGGTATTCGATATGACAAAAATATCGGTATTCGGAATCGAAAGGCCGATACAGCTAATATCGGCCGATAACCGATATTTGCAGTATCGTATCGCTCAACACTACTCTTCAGCTTGTTGCCTGTCCTTAGCAGTGGTTTCCTAGCAGCTATTTTACCTTGAAGGCCTGCTGCACAAAGTCTCCTCTTAACAGTTGTTGTAGAGATGAGTCTGCTGCTAGAACTCTGTGTGTCATTGACCTGGTTTCTAATCTGAGCTGTTATCAACCTGCGATTTCTGAGGCTGGTGACTGGGATAAACTTATCCTCAGAAGCAGAGGTGACTCTTGGTACTTCCTTTCCTGGGGCGGTCCTCATGTGAGCCAGTTTCTTTGTAGTGCTTGATAGTTTTTGCAACTGCACTTAGGGACACATTCAAAGTTTTCCCAATTTTTCAGACTGACTGACCTTCATTTCTTAAAGTAATGATGGCCACTCATTTTTCTTTACTTAGCTGCTTTTTTCTTGCCATAATACACATTCTAACAGTCTATTCAGTAGGACTAACAGCTGTGTATCCACCAGACTCCTGCACAACACAACTGATGGCCCTAACCCCATTTATAAGGCAAGAAATCACACTTATTAAACCTGACAGGGCACACCTGTGAAGTGAAAACCATTTCCTTTGACTACCTCTTGAAGCTCATCAAGAGAATGCCAAGAGTGTGCAAAGCAGTAATCAAAGCAAAAGGTGGCTACTTTGAAGAACCTAGAATATAAGACATATTTTCAGTTGTTTCACACTTTTTTTTGTTAAGTATATAATTCCACATGGGTTAATTCATAGTTTTGATGCCTTCAGTGTGAATGTACAATTTTCATAGTCATGAAAATACAGAAAAATCTTTGAATGAGAAGGTGTGTCCAAACTTTTGGTCTCGTCTGTATGTATATATATATATATATTTATATACTTTTTTTTTCATTTTAAAAAATACAAAAAAGAAAATGGATGATGGATGTTTGATAGCAGGAAGCTGAAGAGGGGGAGAGAGAAAACAAGGGCATGCTGCCTAAGGCCGGTTTCACACGTCAGTGGCTCCGGTATGTGTAGTGACAGTTTCCTTGTGTACCGGAGATACTGACACACGTAGACACATTAAAATCAATGTGTCTCTGCACATGTCAGCGTGTTTTCATGGACCGTGTGTCCGTGTGGAAAACACGGAGGCATGTCAGTGTTCGTGGGAGCACACGGATCACACGGACCCATTAAAGTCAATGGGTGCGTATAAACACGTACCGCACACGGATCACATCCGTGTGCAATCCATGTGCGTTTTCAAACTTATAGGGTTAAGATTCTAAGCAATTGTATCAATACCAGACAGGTGTCTAGACATTGTTTGGTGCCAAGTTTCCCAGGAGTCTTCACAGCATCTGCTGGCATCTTTCAACTCTGGTGACTTTGGACCATTTTATGGCCCCCTGTGTGGCTACAGAGCGGCTAATAAGTTTGGTGGAGCAACATCCAGAACTTTGGGACAAATGATCTGAAAGATACCATGACAGGAGCGTGGTTGGTTCGTGGTAGCTGAGCAGCTCTACCCCAGAACGGTTGGTCCACATATTCACCAGCCAAGCAGGCAAAGTTTGGTAAGTGACCCCATAGATGTTCCTTTTTTAATGTGACATGGAATTAATCTTAACATATGAAACTACTTCACATTGTTCTTTATATATGTCATGGTATATGTCTTACCATCCTAATAATTAGGCTGATGTGTTATTATGCTTTGTATTTACAAGCACCTTATCATATAAACTTTACAATATTTTTAGTATTTTACAGTATGTTCCCTGTGTTTAATATAATAATTACTCATGAACCATGCTTGTTAGAATGGTAAAAAATGCAGTGTGTGTCTGTGGCAGCATTTTATTTCTGGTGTGTATGTTTATTTCTGAAAAAGATCTATAAAGTATTATGGTTTTTCACACACAATATAATAGCTAGGTAACTCAAGGGTTACTTGTCTGCCAAGTGCACAAACTGCATTTTTTGGCCACACTTCCCTGGCATACCAAAATGTGCTACCTCATATTTTACACTGTGTACTGTATTCAAGCATATCTCTAAAGATGTCTCCCCTTACTTGGTCTTAGGCTTAACTATGTTTGAATATTTTTATATGTGTTATTTGAGTGGTGTAATATATGGCAAAAGGTTTGCACTTAACGTTTCTCAGACATTGTTAAAAACAAAGATTTGGAACATTAACATTTTATACATGTAAGGCTCATCATGTGCTGCCTGCTATTCTTAATCCTACATACACAAAAATTCAAACTTAGCCCCTTGGAATATTTGCTTTTAACCTTTGTTGCTGCCCACACAACAGTTTGTGTGTGACTGTGTAAAATCCAATGTTTACACTTCATTAATGCCATCATACAAAATTAGTCACGCAAGGCCTTAAGGCACTGTCACACTTAGCGATTGCACCATGACACGACCTGGCGAGATCGTTGGTGAGATCGCTATATGGTCGCTAGTTAGCTTCCAAACACAAAGATCTCATCAACGATCAGCGATCTGTATAACGACCTCTGCGGTCGTTGGGAAAACCTAGTCCCGCCTGTGCCGCTGATAAAGTCATTCATAAAGGGTGTCACACTCAGCGACTCAGGCTCACCAGCGGGACACCAACGACCTAAAAACAGCTCAGAACATTCATGAACGATCAGCGACATCTCAGCGGGGACCACATCGCCGCTACATGTCACACACAGCGACGTCGTTAACGAGATCGCTGCTGCGTCATAAAATCGCTGACGCTTTAGCGATCTCGTTAGCGATCTCGCTTAGTGTGACAGTACCTTTACATATGGCTAATGCTCATTGGTAATTGTGGTAATGTTGGTGTTGTTAGACCCATCCAAAGTCCTGCAGGCTATGTTTGTTCAAACACTTTAGAACAGTGCTCATGGCGGACAATACTTAATTTTTGCAATTACACCATGACGCGAAGTGCTCACACACTTCTTAGTGTCAATGGCAAGGCATAACCAACTGTTTAAATTTTTTTTTGGAGCAGCCATGCTGATCAAAATAAAAATAGTTTTTAAATGTAACATAGCTGAACACATTGTGTTGTTGTTTAATGAATATTTTATTATTTGCGGGAATGTGACTTGTTGTTTTTACATTTTCCCAACAGTTGATTTGGTTAAACGCCGATGGCGCTCAGCGAGGGACCAGTTCAGGCGGGAATTTAATCCCCTCCCCTCCACGTCAGGTGCTTCCAAAAAATGTCAATGTGTGTTCTACAGAAATTTAGCCTTTCTTCGCCCAATCCTGGAGCTAAATCTGAAAGTTGCACTCTGTATGATTTGACCAAAATATTAAACTATGTACACTGTATTTTGCAATATTTCCTAATATTACAAATTTGTCAAAATTAATGAAAATGTGTGATCAATACATATATTTCATAAGCACATTTGTCTTTTAACCCCTTTACCCCCAAGGGTGGTTTGCACGTTAATGACCGGGCCAATTTTTACAATTCTGACCACTGTCTCTTTATGAGGTTATAACTCTGGAACGCTTCAACAGATCTTCGCAATTCTGAGAATGTTTTCTCGAGACATATTGTACTTTACGATAGCGGTAAAAATTTTTCGATATAGCTTGCATTTATTTTTGAAAAAAATGCAAATATGGCGAAAATTTTGCAATTTTCAAACTTTGAATTTTTGTTCCCATAAAACAGAGAAATATGTCACACAAAATAGTTAATAAATAGCATTTACCACATGTCTACTTTACATCAGCTCAATTTTGGAACCAAAATTTTATTTTGTTAGGAAATTATAAGGGTTAAAAGTTGACCAGCGATTTCTCATTTTTACAACAAAATTTACCAAGCCATTTTTTTTACGGACCACCTCACATTTGAAGTCAATTTGAGGGGTCTATATAGCAGAAAATACCCAAAAGTGACACAATTCTAAAATCTGCACCCCTCAAGGTACTCAAAATCACATTCAAGAAGTTTATTAACCCTTCAGGTGCTTCACAGGAGCTGAAGCAATGTGGAAGGAAATAATTAACATTTAACATTTCAGTCACAAAACTGATTTTTTACAAACTTTTTTTTTCACAAGGGTAAAAGAAAAAAATGGACAAATAAAGTTGTTGTGCAATTTCTCCTGAGTACGCCGATACCCCATATGTGGGGGAAAACCACTGTTTGGGCACATGGCAGAGCTCGTAAGGGAATTAGCGCCGTTTGACTTTTTCAAACCAAAATTGGCTGGAATTGAGATTGGACGCCATGTCGCGTTTGGATAGCCCTGATGTGCCTAAACAGTAGAAACCCCTCACAAGTCACACCATTTTGGAAACTAGACCCCCTATGGAACTTATCTAGATCTGTTGTGAGCACTTTGAACCCCCAAGTGTTTCACAAAAGTTTATAATGCCTGGGTGTGAAAAAAAACAAAAACTATTTTCCACAAAAATGATTTTTTAGTCCCAAATTTTTGATTTTTCCCAAGGAAATTGGACCCAAAAAGTTGTTTTCCAATTTGTCCTGAGTACGCTGATGATACCCCATATGTGGGGGGGAAACTGTTTGGGTGCACGGCAGGGCTTGGAAAGGAAGTAATAACATTTTGGAATACAGACATTGATGGGTGTCATGTTCCGTTTGCAGTGCCCCAGATGTGCTTAAACAGTAGAAACCCCCCACAAGTGACCCCATTTTGGAAACTAGACCCCCTAAGGAACTTATCTAGATCTGTGCTGAGCATTTTGAACTCCCAAGTGCTTCACACAAGTTTGTAATGCCCGGGCATGAAAATAAAAAATCCTATTTTTTTCCCACAAAAATTATATTTTAGTCACCAATTTTATATTTTCCCAAGAGTAGCAGGAGAAATTGGACCACAAAAGTTGTTGTCCAATTTGTCCTGAGTATGGTGATACTCCATATGTGGGGGGGAACCACTGTTTGGGTGCACGGCAGAGCTCGGAATGTAAGGAGAGCCATTTGACTTTTTCCAACCAAAATTTCCTGGAATTGAGATTGGACGCCATGTTGCATTTGGAGAGCCCCTGATGTGCCTAAACAGTGGAAACACCCCACAAGTGACCCCATTTTGGAAACTAGACCCCCTAAAGAACTTATCTAGATCTGTAGTAAGCAATTTGAACCACCAAATGCTTCACACAAGTTTATAATGTAGAGCCATAAAATAAAAAATCATAATTTTTCCACAAAAATGATCTTTTCACCCCAATTTTTATATTCCCAAGGGTAACAAGACCCCAAAAGTTATTGTGCAATTTGTCCTGAGTATGCTGATACCCCATATGTGGTGGTACACCACTGTTTGGTTGCATGGCAGAGCCCGGAAGGGAAGGAGCACCATTTGACTTTTTCAATGCAGAATTGAATGGACGCCATGTCGTGTTTGGAGAGCCCCTGATGTGCATAAACAGTGGAAACCCCCAACAAATGACACCATTTTGGAAACTAGACCCCTCAAGGAACTTATCTAGATGTGTGTTGAGAACTTTGAACCCCCAGGTGTTTCACTAAAGTTTATAACGCACGAGCATGAAAATAAAAAAATCATATTTTTTCAACAAACATGATTTTTAGTACCCAACTTTTTATTTTCCCAAGGGTAACAGGAGAAATTGGACCCCAGAAGTTGTTGACCAATTTGTCCTGAGTACGCTGATATCCCATATGTGGGAGAAAACTACTGTATGGGCACACGTCGGGGCTCGGAAGGGAAGTAGTGACTGTTATGTTACGGTAGCTGAGGAGTGCAGGTAAAAAAGGAAATACACCAGAGCAGTTGGAATCTATGAGATTGCAGTACCCTGACTAACCACCGCAACTAGAGGCAGCCGTGGAGCGTTCCTACGTTGGTCCTAGACGCCTCGTCACAGCCTGAGAAACTAACTACACCTAAAGATAGAAATAGGAAAGCTATCTGCCCCGGAGCAGAACCCCAAAGATAATAGAAAGCCCCCAAACATGTAATGGCGGTTAGACAAGAGGAAATACTGACACAGAAAGAAAATAGTATGAGCAAACGCTGGGGCCCAAACTATCTAAATAGAAAAGGATAGGAAGGGTACTTACTGCAATCTCAGAAAACCCTTAAAAAACACCAACTCTACTAATTTCAAAATCACCTGAGATCACACGACCTCTACCACCTAAATTAGTTCTCTGGTGTAACAAAAACAAAACAGCAGCCACTGAAAAAAAACTGGAAAAAGCAAAAGTACAAAACACAGTGGCTGGACTAAACTGAGAGGGCAAAAGCCCCCGGAGGGGACCCTGAAGGCCCCCACAGTAGTGCAGGACAAAATGCAAAAATATAGCAAAAACACAAAATAAGAAATTGTCTTATCTGATAGCAGGAGATGCAGACACGACACAGCAGGCTACAAGGGAAACTGGAAAGAAGGATTCAGACCAGAACAATTGATCACTGGCAACCCTGATGGGAAAATGACTCCCTTACATAAGACCAATCAGTAACACCTGATTCCCAGTCCTCACAATCCTCACTAGTACCGCTAGTAACCACCAGAGGGAGCCTCTGCTCAGAACTCATCTCAAACCCATTCACAACAGTACCCCCCCCTTGAGGAGGGTCACCGAACCCTCATTTGAGCAACCAGGTCGGTCAGGATGAGTTCTATGATACGCACGGATAATTCTCCTAGCATGGATGTCCGAAGCAAACACCCAAGAATTGTCTTCCTGACCATAACCTCTCCATTTAACCAAATACTGGAGTCTTCGTCTAGAAAAACAAGAATTCAATATTTTCTCAACCACATACTCCAGATTGCCCTCAACCAAAACAGGGTCAGGAGGCACAGCAGCAGGAACCACTGGCTCAACAAACCTCTTCAACAAGGACTTGTGGAACACGTTATGGATCTTAAATGTCCCTGGAAGAAGCAAACGAAAAGAAACAGGATTAATAATCTCCATGATCTTATAAGGTCCAATGAACCTAGGCTTAAATTTAGGAGATGCTACTCTCATAGTAATATTCTTTGAGGACAACCAGACCAAGTCCCCCACTTTAAACCGAGGACCATCAGTCCTATGCCGGTTAGCAAACCGCTGGCCTTCTCCTGAGAGAGGGACAACCTCTCCACTACCTGGTCCCAAATCTGCTGCATACGCTCAACAACAGAGTCAACACCTGGACAGACAGAAGCCTCCGTCTGTCCTGAAGAAAATCGAGGGTGAAACCCAGAATTACAGAAAAACGGAGACATCAAAGTGGCAGAGCTAGCCCTATTATTAAGAGCAAACTCAGCCAAAGGCAAAAAAGAGACCCAGTCATCCTGATCAGCAGACACAAAGCATCTTAGATAAGTCTCCAATGTCTGGTTTGTTCTCTCAGTTTGACCATTGGTCTGAGGATGAAATGCCGAGGAGAAAGACAATTGAACACCCAGTTTAGAACAAAAAGTCCTCCAAAATCTGGAAACAAACTGGACTCCTCTGTCATACACAATGTTCTCAGGAATGCCGTGTAAACGAACCACGTGCTGAAGGAACAACGGCACCAATTCAGAGGAGGAAGGCAACTTAGGTAATGGCACAAGATGTATCATCTTGGAAAACCTATCACAAATTACCCAGATGGTGGTCATTCTCTGAGAAACAGGAAGATCGGAAATGAAATCCATAGAGATATGGGTCCATGGTCTCTTGGGCACAGGCAATGGCATCAACAAACCACTAGAGCGAGAGCAAGGCTTGGAGCGAGAGCAAGTCCCGCAGGACTGCACAAATTCCCTGACATCGCGAGACAAGGTAGGCCACCAAAAGGACCAACTAACCAAGTCTCTGGTACCAAAAATTCCGGGATGCCCAGCCAATGCGGAACAATGAATCTCAGACATCACACTCTTTTTCCATTGGTCCGGGACAAACAATTTTCCAACAGGGCAGCGCTCGGGCCTATCCTCCTGACACCCCTCCAGAGCAAGTCTCAAATTGGGCGAGATGGCGGAAAGAACTACACCCTCCTTCAAAATAACAGAGGGATCAGATAGCTCAGGAGAGTCCACAAGGAAACTCCTCGAGAGGGCATCCGCCTTAACATTCTTAGTGCCAGGAAGAAAGGAAACCACAAAATTAAAACGTGTGAAAAACAAGGCCCACCTGGCCTGTCTAGGATTGAGTCGCTTGGCAGATTCCAGATAGACCAGATTCTTATGGTCCGTAAGGACCACCACCTGATGTTTGGCTCCCTCCAGCCAATGTCTCCACTCTTCAAAAGCCCACTTCATGGCCAATAACTCCCGATTACCCACGTCATAATTACGTTCAGTAGGAGAAAATTTTCGAGAGAAAAAGGCACAAGGGTTACTTTTAGAGGTCTCTGGATCTTTTTGGGACAAAACGGCACCTGCCCCAATTTCAGAGGCATCAACCTCCACCTGAAATGGCAGAGAAACATCAGGCTGCCGTAGAACAGGAGCAGAAGTGAATCTCTGCTTAAGTTCCTGAAACGCAGAGACTGCCTCAGGAGGCCAATTCACCACATCAGAACCCTTTCTGGTCAAATCAGTTAATGGTTTAACAATAACCGAGAAATTACCAATAAATTTACGATAAAAATTGGCAAAACCCAAAAATCTCTGAAGAGCCTTTAATGAAGTAGGTTGGACCCAATCACAGATGGCCTGAACCTTGACCGGGTCCATTTCAATAACAGATGGGGACAAAATGAATCCCAGAAATGAGATCTTCTGTACGCCAAAAAGACACTTTGATCCCTTCACATACAGAGCATTCTCTCTCAAAATCTGGAATACAGTTCGAACATGTTTCACATGAGAGTCCCAGTCATTAGAAAAAATCAAGATATCATCCAAATAAACAATCAGAAACTTGTCCACAAAATCCCTGAAAATGTCATTCATGAAGGACTGGAAGACGGAAGGAGCATTAGTGAGCCCAAAGGGCATCACAAGGTACTCAAAATGCCCTTCAGGGGTGTTAAATGCCGTCTTCCATTCATCCCCGTGCTTAATGCGAATAAGGTTATACGCCCCCCTGAGGTCAAGCTTGGTAAACCAAGTAGCGTTTTTCACCCTGGAAAACAGGTCAGAAATCAAGGGTAACGGGTATTGATATTTCACAGTAATATTGTTCAAGAGACGATAATCAATACACGGCCTTAATGAACCATCTTTTTTGGCCACAAAGAAAAAACCGGCACCTAAGGGTGAAGAGGATGGTCTGATATGACCCTTCTCCAATGATTCCTTGATATAAGACCGCATAGCGTCATGTTCAGGTACAGACAAGTTAAAAAGGCGACCTTTAGGGAATTTACTACCTGGCACTAATTCAATAGCGCAGTCATAGCTCCTATGGGGAGGTAAGGATGCAGATTTACTTTCGCTAAACACATCAGAAAAATCAAACAAAAAGTCAGGAACATCCTCAGCCTGGGGGGAGGCAGAAAAAACAGGAGTGTTGGTATTAACACATTGGCAGCCCCAACTGGTTACAGACACAGATTTCCAATCCAAAACAGGATTATGAGACTGTAACCAAGGGAAACCCAGCACTATAATGTCATGCAGATTATATAGAACCAAAAATTTGCAGCACTCCTGGTGATCAGGTTCAACCCTCATTATCACCTGAGTAGAAAACTGGGGTTTATTCTCAGCCAAAGGGGTAGAATCGATCCCCAGTAAAGGAATAGACTTCTGTAGGGGTATTGTCACGCGGTCTTATGATATGTGTACGATGTCAGTAAACTATTCTTAAAAGAACAACACTCTATACAACATATAGATTAGCAACATCAGCATGTAAATATAGAATAGATTTACCTGACACGATATCCGTTGAACTCAGGGTTAATCTTGAGGACTTGATACACTGTCACAGGAAAGAGGAGGACCGGGGTCTAACCTGACCCTAAACTGGGGTCCTAACTAATCCCTCACCTTGGAGGTACTGATAATGGTTCAGAGGTCCAAGTCTCCAGCCTAACCCTGTCTCCTATCAGTCCCTGAACCCTGTAATCAGTCCTAAGAAGGATTCTGATTACCACCAAAGGGATATGGGCTGATCTCTGCTAAATACACCGATTAGACATATAAGACAGACTGGAGAAAACACAGACTTGCATACACACTCAAACACAGAAGGAACATAAATGATCTGGGATATTAAACTCTAAGCAAGGTGAGCTTAAAACAACTAAGGAGCTCTTTAACTTAAGTCTATACAGATACAATCCTATCTGTGGTCTGCATGAAGAATTTCACTGGCAACTCCCAACACAGACAACCAGAGATTTAAAGGAAACCAATCAACAAATAATTAATTGCAGCCGGAAGAAACTGCACCCAGTCCCAGAACTGAGCACAGACAGAATTAACTCCCTAACTGCCAAACACAAAGAAACAGCAACTCAGCTGTGAGAAGTCAGAATGTGCAACCGCGACGATCTTCGTGGCGATGCACACATGACAGTACCCCCCCTTCTACGAGGGGCCTCCGGACCCTCAGGGCCAGGTTTGCCCGGGTGAGTTCTGTGGAAGGTCCGCACCAAACGATCTGCGTTAATGTCAGACGCAGGAACCCACGTCCTCTCCTCTGGACCATACCCCTTCCAATGCACCAAGTACTGAAGGGACCGGCGATTCAGACGTGAGTCAATGATCTTTGACACTTGAAACTCCAAGTTACCATTGACCACCACTGGAGGAGGAGGTAGAGGTGATGGTATGACTGGTGCCACGTACCTCTTAAGTAATGACTTGTGGAACACATTATGAATTTTAAACGTAGGAGGGAGGTCCAGACGAAATGCCACAGGATTAATTATGGAACTGATCCTGTACGGCCCGATGAATCTGGGGCCCAGCTTCCAGGAGGGAACTTTAAGTTTTATATTCCTGGTAGACAACCATACCAGATCGTTCACATTAAGATCTGGACCAGAAACTCTCCTCCTATCAGCCATACGTTTATAACGGTTCCCCATAGCACTCAGATTATTCAATACACCTCTCCACACTGAAGCAAGTGACGACGAGAAACGCTCCTCCTCAGGAACCCCAGAAGGGCCCCCCCCATTGAATGTACAAAACTGGGGATGAAAACCATATGCCCCAAAAAACGGGGACTTACCAGTGGACTCGCTCCGCCTTTTGTTAAGAGCGAACTCTGCCAGAGGCAAGAAAGAAGACCAGTCCTCCTGGTTCTCTGAGACAAAACACCGAAGATAAGTCTCTAGGCTTTGATTCAGACGCTCTGTCTGACCATTGGTCTGCGGATGAAAAGCCGAGGAAAATGACAATTGCATCCCTCGACGTAAACAAAATGCCCTCCAAAACTTGGACACAAACTGAGACCCCCTATCTGACACCACATCAGAAGGCAACCCATGAAGTCTCACAATCTCCCCAATGAACACCTGCGCCAGAGTTTTAGCATTAGGGAGGCAGGAAGAGCAATGAAATGTGCCATCTTACTAAACCAATCAACAAATAATTAATTGCAGCCGGAAGAAACTGCACCCAGTCCCAGAACTGAGCACAGACAGAATTAACTCCCTAACTGCCAAACACAAAGAAACAGCAACTCAGCTGTGAGAAGTCAGAATGTGCAACCGCGACGATCTTCGTGGCGATGCACACATGACAGTAATGTCACGCGGTCTTATGATATGTGTACGATGTCAGTAAACTATTCTTAAAAGAACAACACTCTATACAACATATAGATTAGCAACATCAGCATGTAAATATAGAATAGATTTACCTGACACGATATCCGTTGAACTCAGGGTTAATCTTGAGGACTTGATACACTGTCACAGGAAAGAGGAGGACCGGGGGTCTAACCTGACCCTAAACTGGGGTCCTAACTAATCCCTCACCTTGGAGGTACTGATAATGGTTCAGAGGTCCAAGTCTCCAGCCTAACCCTGTCTCCTATCAGTCCCTGAACCCTGTAATCAGTCCTAAGAAGGATTCTGATTACCACCAAAGGGATATGGGCTGATCTCTGCTAAATACACCGATTAGACATATAAGACAGACTGGAGAAAACACAGACTTGCATACACACTCAAACACAGAAGGAACATAAATGATCTGGGATATTAAACTCTAAGCAAGGTGAGCTTAAAACAACTAAGGAGCTCTTTAACTTAAGTCTATACAGATACAATCCTATCTGTGGTCTGCATGAAGAATTTCACTGGCAACTCCCAACACAGACAACCAGAGATTTAAAGGAAACCAATCAACAAATAATTAATTGCAGCCGGAAGAAACTGCACCCAGTCCCAGAACTGAGCACAGACAGAATTAACTCCCTAACTGCCAAACACAAAGAAACAGCAACTCAGCTGTGAGAAGTCAGAATGTGCAACCGCGACGATCTTCGTGGCGATGCACACATGACAGGTATCAAGGGAAACCCACAACGTTTAGCAAAATCATAATCCATCAGGTTAATAGCTGCTCCAGAATCAACGAAAGCCTGAGCAGAAAATGAGGACAGAGAGCATAACAGAGTGACAGTTAACAAAAACTTAGTCTGAACACTACCCAAGACAACCGAGCGTGCAAAACGTCTTCCCCGCTTAGGGCAGACTGAAATAGCATGAGAGGCATCACCACAGTAGAAACATAACCCATTGCGCTTTCGAAACTCATGACGCTGTGCCCCAGACACCACTCCATCACACTGCATGGGCTCAGCAGCTGGCTCACAAGGCAACACCACTCCACGCATACTTCTCCGCTCACGCAAACGTCTGTCAATTTGAATAGCTAATGACATAGAATCATTGAGACCAGAGGGGACAGGGAATCCCACCATAACATCCTTTACATTATCCGACAGACCCTTCCGGAAAAGGGCCGCCAAAGCGTCGTCATTCCACTTGGTCAGGACTGCCCACCTGCGGAATCTCTGACAGTATAACTCAGCGTCATCAAGCCCCTGATTTAATGCCAACAAGGCTTTTTCAGCTTGATCAGTGACATTAGGCTCATCGTACAATAACCCCAAAGCCTGAAAAAATGCATCAACATCACTCAAAACAGGATCCCCAGCTATCAGGGAAAAAGCCCAATCCTGAGGATCGCCGCGCAGGAGAGAGATGACAATTTGAACCTGCTGCGCTGCGTTTCCTGAGGACTTAGATTTTAAGGCAAGAAACAATTTACAATTATTTTTGAAATTCTGAAACTTAGCTCGATCCCCTAAAAACAAATCTGGCATGGGGATCCTAGGTTCCACAACAGGCAACCTAGCAAGATATGCAGCAATACTCTGAACCTCAGTGGCAAGCTGATCCACACGGCCAGACAACTGTGCAAACTCCATTGGGAGAAAAGATCCTCCCCAGCACCCAGAGATACAGAGGGAAAAAAAAAAAAAAAAAAAATGCAACAAACAGAAAAATATCTCTGACAACTTTTCTTCCTTCAAAATATTTTTTCCCTTCTGTGAGTACCATACAATTTTTATGGCCGGTGATACTGTTATGTTACGGTAGCTGAGGAGTGCAGGTAAAAAAGGAAATACACCAGAGCAGTTGGAATCTATGAGATTGCAGTACCCTGACTAACCACCGCAACTAGAGGCAGCCGTGGAGCGTTCCTACGTTGGTCCTAGACGCCTCGTCACAGCCTGAGAAACTAACTACACCTAAAGATAGAAATAGGAAAGCTATCTGCCCCGGAGCAGAACCCCAAAGATAATAGAAAGCCCCCAAACATGTAATGGCGGTTAGACAAGAGGAAATACTGACACAGAAAGAAAATAGTATGAGCAAACGCTGGGGCCCAAACTATCTAAATAGAAAAGGATAGGAAGGGTACTTACTGCAATCTCAGAAAACCCTGAAAAAACACCAACTCTACTAATTTCAAAATCACCTGAGATCACACGACCTCTACCACCTAAATTAGTTCTCTGGTGTAACAAAAACAAAACAGCAGCCACTGAAAAAAAACTGGAAAAAGCAAAAGTACAAAACACAGTGGCTGGACTAAACTGAGAGGGCAAAAGACCCCGGAGGGGACCCTGAAGGCCCCCACAGAAGTGCAGGACAAAATGCAAAAATATAGCAAAAACACAAAATAAGAAATTGTCTTATCTGATAGCAGGAGATGCAGACACGACACAGCAGGCTACAAGGGAAACTGGAAAGAAGGATTCAGACCAGAACAATTGATCACCGGCAACCCTGATGGGAAAATGACTCCCTTACATAAGACCAATCAGTAACACCTGATTCCCAGTCCTCACAATCCTCACTAGTACCGCTAGTAACCACCAGAGGGAGCCTCTGCTCAGAACTCATCTCAAACCCATTCACAACAAGTGACGTTTTGGATTGCAGACTTTGATGGAATGGTCTGCGGGCGTCATGTCGCGTTTGGATAGCCCCTGATGTGCCTAAACAGTGGAAACCCCCCACAAGTGACTACATTTTGGAAAATAGACCCCCCAAGGAACTTATCTAGATGTGTGGTGAGCACTTTGAATCCCGAAATGCTGCACAGAAGTTTATAACGTACAGCCATAAAAATAAAAAATCTGGAATCTATGAATTGCAGTACCCTACTAACCACCCAACAAGGGAGCCGTACTTCCCCACGTTGGGCCTAACGCCTCGTCAAAAAAGCCGAGAAACTAACTACACCTAAAGATAAAATAGGGAAAACTAACTGCCCCGACAAACCCCAAAGAAAAGAAACCCCCAAACTGTAATGGGGGTTAGACAAGAAGGGAAAAACGACACAAAAAAAATAGTATGAGCAAAGTTGGGGGCCCAAACTACCCAAATAAAAAGGGTAGGAAGGGGTCTTACTGCAATCCCAAAAAACCCTGAAAAAAAACCCAAATCTACTAATTTCAAAATCACCGGGGATCCCCAAAGACCTCTACCAACCCAAATTAGTTCTTCCCGGGTAACAAAAACAAAACAGCACCACTGAAAAAAAATGGAAAAAGCAAAAGTCCCAAAAAAAAAGTGGCTGGGGGTAAACTGAGAGGGGGGAAAAGCCCCCGGAGGGAAACCCCAAGGCCCCCACAGAATTTCAGGACAAAATTTCAAA
>JARQOD010002388.1:34775-78540 GCA_033576555.1 Oophaga sylvatica
CTCTGATTCAGACGCTCTGTCTGACCATTGGTCTGTGGATGAAAAGCCGAGGAAAACGACAATTGCATCCCCGACGTAAACAAAATGCCCTCCAAAATTTGGACACAAACTGAGACCCCCTATCTGACACCACATCAGAAGGCAACCCATGAAGTCTCACGATCTCCCTAATGAACACCTGCGCCAGAGTTTTAGCATTAGGGAGTGCAGGAAGAGCAACGAAATGTGCCATCTTACTGAACCTGTCAACAACCACCAGTATGACAGTATTCCCAGACGACGGAGGAAGGTCCGTAATGAAGTCCATAGATAAATGAGTCCATGGACGCTCCGGAAGTTTCAAGGGTAAAAGGGTCCCAGACGGACGGGTATGAGGAGTTTTAGAGCGAGCACAAACCCCACAGGACGCGACAAAAGTTATAACATCTTTATTAGCGTTAGGCCACCAAAATCGGCGGGAAAGGAGATCTAAAGTAGCCTTACTCCCTGGATGTCCTGCTAAAGCAGAATTATGATGTGCCTCAATAACCTTTTGTCTCAACTGATTCGGGACAAACAGTCTCCCTGGAGGTCCTGCAGGGCGTCCCCCTGAGCCTCTAACACCTCCTCCTCAAGCTCAGAACATACAGCCGACACTACCACCCCCTCCTGAAGGATAGGAATCGGGTCGTCCGTTTTCCCGGCCCCTGGGAAACTGCGAGACAAGGCATCAGCCTTTACATTCTTAGACCCCGGACGATAAGTGACGACAAAATTAAACCTGGTAAAAAACAACGACCATCGAGCTTGTCTGGAATTCAGACGATTAGCGGATTCTAAATACAGCAGGTTCTTGTGATCAGTAATAACGGTGACCGGGTGGACTGCCCCCTCCAAAAAGTGACGCCATTCTTCAAAAGCCAATTTAATGGCCAAAAGTTCCCTATTGCCGATATCATAATTCCTTTCGGCGGACGACAATTTCTTAGAAAAGAAAGCGCACGGATGCCATTTACCAGGGGACGGACCCTGGGACAATATAGCACCCACTCCTACGTCAGACGCGTCCACCTCCACAATGAACGGCTGAGATACATCTGGTTGGATGAGAACGGGTGCCGAAGCAAAACATCTTTTTAAAGAGGAAAAGGCTTGGCAAGCTTTGTCCGACCACTTAGAAAAATCCGTCTCTTTTCTCGTCATGTCAGTGAGAGGTTTGACGACAGACGAGAAATTACAAATAAATTTCCGGTAGTAATTAGCAAACCCCAAAAAACGCTGCAGAGCCTTAAGATCCCCTGGCTGATCCCATTCAAGCACTGCTCTCACCTTTTCAGGGTCCATCCGGAAACCGGAGGCTGACACCAAAAAACCCAAAAACTGAAGTTCCTGTACGGCAAAAACACACTTCTCCAGTTTGGCGTATAGTTTATTGTCTCGCAAGATCTGCAACACCTGTCTCACATGCTCCTGGTGAGACACAAGATCTGGCGAGTAAATTAAAATGTCATCCAAATATACGACCACAAACACCCCCACAAGGTGACGAAAAATGTCATTAACAAAATGTTGGAATACTGCTGGAGCAGTAGTCAGACCAAAAGGCATGACCAGGTTTTCATAATGTCCCTCCGGCGTGTTAAACGCCGTTTTCCACTCATCTCCCTCTTTTATCCTAATCAGATTATACGCCCCCCTGAGATCCAATTTAGAGAACCATTTGGCGCCAACAATTTGATTGAAGAGATCAGGAATAAGAGGTAGTGGATACGGATCTCGAACAGTAATCCGATTAAGTTCGCGGAAATGCAAGCAAGGGCGTAGGCCTCCATCTTTTTTCTTCACAAAGAAGAACCCCGCGGCCACAGGGGAAGATGAAGGTCTAATATGCCCTTTGGCCAGACTTTCAGAAACATAATCTTTCATAGCCTGTCTTTCAGGACCAGAAAGATTATACAACCTAGCTTTAGGCAACTTATCATCAGGAAGTAGATTAATAGAGCAGTCATACACGCGATGAGGAGGCAACTCCCGACACCCCTCCTCAGAGAAAACATCCCCAAAATCCTCCAAAAAAGGAGGCAATGTACTAGGCACGACCGCACTGATGACTGTGTTCATGCAGTTGCTTTTGCAAAACTCACCCCATTGGCTTATCTCTCTGGACTGCCAATTAATCACAGGGTTATGTTTAACCAGCCAAGGAAGTCCCAACACTATGGGAGTAGGTAGACCCTCCAACACATAACAAGATAATTGTTCCCTATGTATTGCCCCTACCCGAAGGTCAATGTTATGAACCTCATGAACAAAGCTACCTTGGCCGAGAGGCCTGGCGTCAATGGAGAAAACAGGGATCGGTTTGACCAATACACTCAGATGCATACCTTGATCCTGAGCAAACTGAGCGTCAACCAGATTAGCCCCAGAACCACTATCCAGAAGAACAGACAATCTCTTCACTCAAGTACCAACCACCACCTCCACTGGTACAAGGAACTGAGATGAACCGGCGGATGAAATACATACTCCCAGGTTGTCGTCCACCACACAACCTGGGATTAGCAGTTTTCCGGCGACTTTTTACTTAACAAGACACGGGATGGACATTCTCCAACAAAATGTCCCTCTTTCCCGCAGAAAAAACACCTTCTAGTCCTGCGGCGTGCCGCCAATCCCCTACTACGAAAAGATGTCCCTCCCAACTGCATAGGCTCATCCGAACAGACAAGGGGAACCTCAACATAAGGGACTTTAGTAGTAGGTGGAGAAACAACAGGGAGTGGAGTTACCTCACCCCTCTCCCGAAGCCGTCTATCAGTACGGATAGCTAGGGCCATAGCAGCCTCCAGAGAAGGAGGAGAGACTCATACTGGGCCAAAACGTCTTTTAATTTGTCAGAAAGCCCAAGACAAAACTGGCTCCTAAGAGCTGGGTCATTCCACTGAGTATCCGCGGCCCATCTACGAAACTCAGAAGCAAATTCCTCCGCCGGACGATCTCCCTGCTGTAACTTACATAATTTGGTCTCAGCAAGAGAGACCCGATCTGGGTCATCATATACCAATCCCAGAGCAGTAAAAAATTGATCTACAGACTGTAGAGCCGGGGAACCCGGAGGAAGGGAAAATGCCCAGGATTGAGGGTCCCCTTGAAGAAGTGAGATAACAATTCCCACTCTCTGCTCATCACTCCCTGATGATCGCGGCCGAAGCCGAAAATACAATTTACATGCCTCCCGGAAGGTAAAAAATTTGTCTCGCCCACCAGTGAACCTATCTGGAAGAGCTACTTTAGGTTCAACTCTGGTTTGCTCCAGGGGAACAAAACTTTGGACTTAATGTCCGTCAGCTCCATGAATAATCCCTGCAACTGCAGAGCCAGCTGAGCTACTGGATCCATGGTAACTAGAGATAATTTTTTATGGCCAGTGAAAATGTCACGCTGTCTAATGATATGAATACAATGTCAGTAAACTATTTATACAGGAACCACACTCTATACAACATATAGTTTAGCAACATCAGAATGTAAGTATAAAATAGATTTACCTGACACAATCTCTGCAGAACTTTAGGGTTAATCTTGAGGACTAGATGTGCAGGAACGATATAGTTGAACTCAGGGTTAATCTTGAGGACTTGATGAGCTGTAACAGGAAAGAGGAGGACCGGGGTCTAACCTGACCCTACACTGGGTCCTAACTAATCCCTTACCTTGGAGGTACTGATAATGGTTCAGAGGTCCAAGTCTCCAGCCTAACCCTGTCTCCTGTCAGACCCTGAACCCTGTAATCAGTCCTAAGAAGGATCCTGATTACCACCAAAGGGATATGGGCTGATCTCAGCTAAATACACAGATTAGACATATAAGACAGACAGGATAGCACTCACTTGCATACACACTCAAACACCGAAGGAACATAAATGGTCTGGGAAATAAACTCTAAGCAAGTTGAGCTTAAAACAGCTAAGGAGCTCTCAACTTAAATCTATACAGATTCATTCCTATCTGTGGTCTGCATGAAGGATTTCACTGGCAACTCCCAAAGCAGACAACCAGGAATTTAAAGGAAACCAATCAACAAATAATCAATTGCAGCCGGGAGAAACTGCACCCAGTCCCAGCACCGAGCACAGACAGAATTAACTCCCAAGCTGCCAGACACAAAGAAACAGCAACTCAGCTGTGAGAAGTCAAAATGTGCAACCGCGACGATCTTCGTGGCAATGCACACATGACACAAACTCCATATTGCCCTCAACCAGAACAGGGTCAGGAGGCAAAGCAGTAGGAACCACTGGCTCAACAAACCTCTTCAACAAGGACTTGTGGAACACGTTATGGATCTTAAATGTCCCTGGAAGAAGCAAACGAAAAGAAACAGGATTAAGAATCTCCATGATCTTATAAGGTCCAATGAACCTAGGCTTAAATTTAGGAGATGCCACTCTCATAGGAATATTTCTTGAGGACAACCAGACCAAGTACCCCACTTTAAACCAAGGACCATCAGTCCTATGCCGGTTAGCAAACCGCTGGGCCCTCTCCTGAGAGAGGGACAACCTCTCCACTACCTGGTCCCAAATCTGTTGCATACGCTCCACAACAGAGTCAACACCTGGACAGACAGAAGCCTCCGTCTGTCCTGAAGAAAATCGAGGTGAAACCCAGAATTACAGAAAAATGGAGACATCAAAGTGGCAGAGCTAGCCCTATTATTAAGAGCAAACTCAGCCAAAGGCAAAAAAGAGACCCAGTCATCCTGATCAGCAGACACAAAGCATCTTAGATAAGTCTCCAATGTCTGGTTTGTTCTCTCAGTTTGACCATTGGTCTGAGGATGAAACGCCGAGGAGAAAGACAATTGAACACCAAATTTAGAACAAAAGGTCCTCCAAAATCTGGAAACAAACTGGACTCCTCTGTCAGACACAATGTTCTCAGGAATGCCGTGTAAACGAACCACGTGCTGAAGGAACAAAGGCACCAATTCAGAGGAGGAAGGCAACTTAGGTAATGGCACAAGATGTATCATCTTGGAAAACCTATCACAAATCACCCAGATGACGGTCATTCTCTGAGAAACAGGGAGGTCGGAAATGAAATCCATAGAGATATGGGTCCATGGTCTCTTGGGCACAGGCAATGGCATCAACAAACCACTAGAGCGAGAGCAAGGCTTGGAGCGAGAGCAAGTCCCGCAGGACTGCACAAATTCCCTGACATCACGAGACAAGGTAGGCCACCAAAAGGACCGACTAACCAAATCTCTGGTACCAAAAATTCCGGGATGCCCAGCCAAAGCGGAACAATGAATCTCAGACATCACACTCTTTTTCCACTGGTCCGGGACAAACAATTTTCCAACAGGGCAGCGCTCGGGCCTATCCTCCTGACACCCCTCCAGAGCAAGTCTCAAATTGGGTGAGATGGCGGAAAGAACTGCACCCTCTTTCAAAATAACAGAAGGATCAGATAACTCAGGAGAGTCCGCAAGGAAACTCCTCGAGAGGGCATCCGCCTTAACATTCTTAGTGCCAGGAAGAAAGGAAACCACAAAATTAAAACGTGTGAAAAACAAGGCCCACCTGGCCTGTCTAGGATTGAGTCGCTTGGCAGATTCCAGATAAACCAGATTCTTATGGTCCGTAAGGACCACCACTAGAGTTGAGCGATACTTTCCGATATCCTAAAGTATCGGAATCGGAATGGTATCGCCGATATCACTAAAATATCGGCGATACCCGATACCGATACCGGAAGTCCCATGTAAGTCTATGGGAACAAAATATCGCAACTAAAAAAACCCCATTCTTTCCTTGTAAACACTAAATATACACACATAGAATACATATATATATATATAACATGTCATTGTGACATATATATATATACATATATGTATAGTTTATACACTTCTACATAGTAAAATATCCTCTGATTCAATTGCCGGGTAAAGCCGGCTTCAGTGAAAAGACAGAAGCACCCGACATGAAATGACACTTGGTGTACATAGGGTTAACCATGTCTTTTCATGTTGTTTGCTATCTGATTTGCACAAACAATTAAATCAGTCTATGTGTGCAAAATTTCACACCTGTAGGGGTTAATTAAAGGTGTAAATTCGTTGTAAAAAAAACTGACTTTTTTGCTACGAATTTACACCTTTAATTAACCCCTACAGGTGTGAAATTTTGCACACATAGTCTGATTTAATTGTTTGTGCAAATTAGATAGCAAAGGACATGAAAAGACATGGTTAACCCTATGTACACCAAGTGTCATTTCATGTCGGGTTCTGCATTTTCACAAAAGCCGGCAATTGAATTAGCGGCTATTATACTATGTAGAAGTGTATGAACTACAAATATAAATATATATATATATGTGTCACAAATTCAATGACATGTATATATATATATATGAGGTGTAAAATTGCTGAAAAAAAATGCGTGGGCTCCCGCCCTATTTTCGCAACCAGACAGACAAAGCCAGTGAGTGGGGGCAGATAATAATAGCCCAGAGAGGGACCATTATTTTTGCCCCCCCCCGGCTACTAACATCTGCCCCCAGACACCCCAGGAAAGACAAATCTATAATTAGATTCGCCCTTTCTGGCACTTTGCCCGTCTATTCCCATTGCCCTGTAGCGGTGGCGAATGGGTTAATATGGGGTTATAGCCACCTTGCTATTGAAAGGTGACCTTAAGCCAGGTTAATAATTGAGAGCTGTCAATTAGACAACTATCAATTATTAATCCTATTGCATGAAATAAAAATAAAACACACACACTTTAATTAAAAATCATTTTAATGAAATAAAGACACATGTTTTTGACCATCTTTTATTTTACTGCAAAAACCATTTCCTGTAATAAAAATAAAATAAAAAAGCAAAATTATTCTTACCTATCCCATGCACAGTCAGGTCCCACGGTGTAATCCTTCAGAAAGGGTTAATGTTTACTGCAGGGACCGCAGCTAATGCTGCAGCCTCACAGTAAACCCCAAATAAATGAGTTCCTCTCCTGCCTGACAGGAGAGTAAAGGCTGGGTGTCACATAACGATACACCAGCGATCCCGACAACGATATGCACTTGTCAGGATCGCTGGTGTATCGCTACATGATCGCTGCTGAGCTGCCAAACAGGCAGCTCAGGCAGCGATCTGGGACAGCGACACTGCGGGTAACATCGCTTAAGGGCCCGTCTCACATAGCGATATCGCTACCGAGATCGCTGCTGAGTCACTAGTTTTGTGACGCAGCAGCGAGCTCACCAGCGATATCGCTGTGTGTGACATTCAGCGACGATCAGCCCCCCTGCCGGGTATCGCTGATCGTCGCAGAAATGTCAGGACCTTTTTTTGATCGCTGGTCTCCCGCTGACAGGCACGCATCGCTGCATGTGACAGGCGGGAGACCAGCGATCCGCTGGTAACCAAGGTACACAGCGGGTTTCCAGGCACCGCGCAGCGCTTGGAAACCCGCTGTGTACCTTGGATACCAGCTCCCTGCATCAGGGCGCTAGTATCCAAGGTACACAGCGGGTTTCTAGGCACAGCCCCGCGCCTGGAAACCCGCTGTGTACCTTGGTTACCAGCGGATCGCTGGTCTCCCGCCTGTCACACGCAGCGATGTGTGCCTGTCAGCGGGAAACCAGCGATCAAAAAAAGGTCCTGACATTTCAGCGACGATCAGCGATACCCGGCAGGAGGGCTGATCGTCGCTGAATGTCACACACAGCGATATCGCTGGTGAGCTCGCTGCTGCGTCACAAAACTAGTGACTCAGCAGCGATCTCGGTAGCGATATCGCTATGTGAGACGGGCCCTTAAGTGGAAAGCTTAATTGATTGCTTTCCACTTTCACTTCAGGTCAGCCAGGGACACAATCAGTGACGTCAGAGGGAACTGATTAACAAAAATAGGGGTTCCCTTCGAAAAAAAAATGGCGTGGGGTCCCCCCTATTTTTGTTAACCAGCCAGATGAAGCAGACCGCTGAGGCCTGGATTTTCAGGCTGTTAAGGAGCCAAGATCCATGGACCTTGCCAGCCTGATAATACTAGGCCACAGCAGTCTGCATATCTTGGCTGATTAACAAAAATAGGGGATCCCCTCGAAAAAAATTGGCGTGGGGTCCCCCCTATTTTTGTTAACCAGCCAGATGAAGCAGACCGCTGAGGCCTGGATTTTCAGGCTGTTAAGGAGCCAAGATCCATGGACCTTGCCAGCCTGATAATACCAGGCCACAGCAGTCTGCATATCTTGGCTGATTAACAAAAATAGGGGATCCCCTCGAAAAAAATTGGCGTGGGGTCCCCCCTATTTTTGTTAACCAGCCAGATGAAGCAGACCGCTGAGGCCTGGATTTTCAGGCTGTTAAGGAGCCAAGATCCATGGACCTTGCCAGCCTGATAATACCAGGCCACAGCAGTCTGCATATCTTGGCTGATTAACAAAAATAGGGGATCCCCTCGAAAAAAATTGGCGTGGGGTCCCCCCTATTTTGTTAACCAGCCAGATGAAGCAGACGCTGAGGCCTGGTTTTTCAGGCTGGTAAGGATCCAATATCCATGGACCTTGCCAGCCTGATAATACCAGGCCACAGCAGTCTGCTTAGCTTGGCTGGTTAACAAAAATAGGGGATCCCCTCGAAAAAAAACGGCGTAGGGGTCCCCCTATTTTTGTTAACCAGCCAAGTAAAATGCAGACTGCTGCGGCCTGGTATTAAAAGACTGTCAAGGCCCATGGATTTTGGCCCTCAACAGCCTGATAATACCAGGCTACAGCAGCCCCACATTTGGCGCATCAAAAGATGTGCCAATTGTGGCACTTTACCCGGCTCTTCCCACTTGCCCTGTAGCGGTGGCAAGCGGGGTAATAAGGGGTTAATGTCACCGTTGATTGCACGGTGACAATAAGCCCGGTTAATAATGGAGAGGTGTCAATAAGACACCGATCCATTATTAATCCCAAAGTTATTAAATGTGTAAAAAAAAAACAAGCAAGAAAAAAGTATTTTAATGAAATAAAAGAGACAACACAGTTTTCATTAATTTTATTGTACTCTCATTCCTGCGACGCCATCGATCTCCTGTAAAAAAAGAAAAAAAAACAAACCAACAGTATACCACCTGTCCGACGCAGTCCATAACGATAGTCCCACGACGATCCAACTCTGCTACATCGCAATGACAGGCAGAGCCTGTCATCGCAACGCAGCACAGCTGATTACCTGCTTCCCCGGCGGTGACGTCATCGGACTGACTGCTTTACGGCCGGGATTACCCAGCAGTCACTGCAGTTATCGCGAGATACTGCATGTGACCGCCGGGGAAAGAAGATTGCGGCCATCAAGCAGTCCAGGACGTGACCGCCGGAGATCTTCTGCCAGGTAAGTGCCGCTGACTCCTGACAGACCCGACCGACGGACACTGACAGTGACAGTGACAATCCCGATTCCGGTATCCGATATGACGAAAATATCGGAACTCGGAATCGGAATTCCGATACAGCCAATATCGGCCGATACCCGATATTTGCAGTATCGGAATGCTCAACCCTAACCACCACCTGATGTTTGGCTCCCTCCAGCCAATGTCTCCACTCTTCAAAAGCCCACTTCATGGCCAGTAACTCCCGATTACCCACGTCATAATTACGTTCAGTAGGAGAAAATTTTCGAGAGAAAAAGGCACAAGGGTTACTTTTAGAGGTCTCTGGATCTTTTTGGGACAAAACGGCACCTGCCCCAATTTCAGAGGCATCAACCTCCACCTGAAATGGCAGAGAAACATCAGGCTGCCATAGAACAGGAGCAGAAGTGAATCTCTGCTTAAGTTCCTGAAATGCAGAGACTGCCTCAGGAGGCCAATTCACCACATCAGAACCCTTTCTGGTCAAATCAGTCAATGGTTTAACAATAACCGAGAAATTACCAATAAATTTACGATAAAAATTGGCAAAACCCAAAAATCTTTGAAGAGCATTTAATGAAGTAGGTTGGACCCAATCACAGATGGTCTGAACCTTGACCGGGTCCATTTCAATAACAGATGGGGACAAAATGAATCCCAGAAATGATATCCTCTGTACGCCAAAAAGACACTTTGATCCCTTCACATACAGAGCATTCTCTCTCAAAATCTGGAATACAGTTCGAACATGTTTCACATGAGAGTCCCAGTCATTAGAAAAAATCAAGATATCATCCAAATAAACAATCAGAAATTTATCCACAAAATCGCTGAAATTGTCATTCATGAAGGACTGGGAGACAGAAGGAGCATTAGTGAGCCCAAAGGGCATCACAAGGTACTCAAAATGCCCCTCAGGGGTATTGAATGCCGTCTTCCATTCATCCCCGTGCTTAATGCGAATAAGGTTATATGCCCCCCTGAGGTCAAGCTTGGTAAACCAAGTAGCGTTTTTCACCCTGGAAAACAGGTCAGAAATCAAAGGTAACGGGTATTGATATTTTACAGTAATATTGTTCAAAAGACGATAATCAATACACGGCCTTAATGAACCATCCTTTTTGGCCACAAAGAAAAAACCGGCACCTAAGGGTGAAGAGGATGGTCTGATATGACCCTTCTCCAATGATTCCTTGATATAAGACCGCATAGCGTCATGTTCAGGTACAGACAAGTTAAAAAGGCGACCTTTAGGGGAATTTACTACCAGGCACTAATTCAATAGCGCAGTCATAGCTCCTATGGGGAGGCAAGGATGCAGATTTACTTTCGCTAAACACATCAGAAAAATCAATCAAAAAGTCAGGAACATCCTGAGCCTGGGAGGAGGCAGAAAAAACAGGAGTGTTGGTATTAACACATTGGCAGCCCCAACTGGTTACAGACACAGATTTCCAATCCAAAACAGGATTATGAGACTGCAACCAAGGGAAGCCCAGTACGATAATATCATGCAGATTATACAGAACCAAAAATTTACAGCACTCCTGATGATCAGGTTCAACCCTCATTATCACCTGAGTAGAGAACTGAGGTTTATTCTCAGCCAAAGGGGTAGAATCGATCCCCAGTAGGGGAATAGACTTCTGTAGGGGTATCAAGGGAAACCCACAACGTTTAGCAAAATCATAATCCATCAGGTTAATAGCTGCTCCAGAATCAACGAAAGCCTGAGCAGAAAATGAGGACAGAGAGCATATCAGAGTGACAGTTAATAAAAACTTAGTCTGAACACTACCCAAGACAACTGAGCGTGCAAAACGTCTTGCCCGCTTAGGGCAGACTGAAATAGCATGAGAAGCATCACCACAGTAGAAACATAACCCATTGCGCTTTCGAAACTCATGACGCTGTGCCCCAGACACCACTCTATCACACTGCATGGGTTCAGAAGCAGGTTCACAAGGCAACACCATTCCACGCATACTTCTCCGCTCACGCAAACGTCTGTCAATTTGAATCGCTAATGACATAGAATCATTGAGACCAGAGGGGACAGAGAATCCCACCATAACATCCTTTACATTATCTGACAGACCCTTCCGAAAAAGGGCCGCCAAAGCGTCGTCATTCCACTTGGTCAGGACTGCCCACCTACGAATCTCTGACAGTATAACTCAGCGTCATCAAGACCCTGATTTAATGCCAACAAGGCTTTTTCAGCTTGATCAGAGACATTAGGCTCATCGTACAATAACCCCAAAGCCTGAAAAAATGCATCAACATCACTCAAAACAGGATCCCCAGGTGTCAGGGAAAAAGCCCAATCCTGAGGATCGCCGCGCAGGAGAGAGATGACAATTTGAACCTGCTGCGCTGCGTTCCCTGAGGACTTAGATTTTAAGGCAAAAAACAATTTACAATTATTTTTGAAATTCTGAAACTTAGCTCGATCCCCTAAAAACAAATCTGGCATGGGAATCCTAGGTTCCACAACAGGCAACCTAGCAAGATAGGCAGCAATACTCCGAACCTCAGTGGCAAGCTGATCCACACGGCCAGACAACTGTGCAAACTCCATTGAGAGAAAAAAAAATCCTCCCCAGCACCCAGAGATACAGAGGGAAAAAAATGCAACAAACAGAAAAATATCTCTGACAACTCTGACAACCTTTTTTCTTTCACAATATTTTTTCCCTTCTGTGAGTACAATACAATTTTCAATTTTTAGGCCGGTGATACTGTTATGTTTCGGTAGCTGAGGAGTGCAGGTAAAAAAGGCAATACACCAGAGAAGTTGGAATCTATGAGATTGCAGTACCCTGACTAACCACCACAACTAGAGGCAGCCGTGGAGCGTTCCTACGTTGGTCCTAGACGCCTCGTCACAGCCTGAGAAACTAACTACACCTAAAGATAGAAAGAGGAAAGCTATCTGCCCCGGAGCAGATCCCCAAAGAACATAGAAAGCCCCCAAACATGTAATGGCGGTTAGACAAGATGAAATACTGACACAGACAGAAAATAGTATGAGCAAACGTTGGGGCCCAAACTACCTAAATAGAAAAGGATAGAAAGGGCACTTACTGCAATCCCAAAAAACCCTGAAAAGCACCAACTCTACTAATTTCAAAATCACCTGAGATCACACGACCTCTACCACCTAAATTAGTTCTCTGGTGTAACAAAATCAAAACAGCAGCCACTGAAAAAACTGGAAAAAGCAAAAGTACAAACATCAGTGGCTGAACTAAACTGAGAGGGCAAAAGCCCCCGGAGGGGACCCTGAAGGCCCCCACAGAAGTGCAGGACAAAATGCAAAAATCAAGCACAAAAACAAAAAGAAGAACATGTCTTATCTGTTAGCAGGAGATGCAGACACGACACAGCAGGCTACAAAGGAAACAGGACTCAAGGATTGAGACCAGAACAATTGATCACCGGCAACCCTGATGGGAAGGCGACTCCCTTATATAAGACCAGTCAGTAACACCTGATTCCCACTCCTCACAATCTTCACTGGACAGTCCAGTACCGCTTGTAACCACCAGAGGGAGCCTCTGCTCAGAACTCATTTCAAGTCCATTCACAACAGACCCCTCAACGTCTCTTCAAATGTGATGTAGGCCATAAAAAAAATGTTTTTTCAAATTTTGTTGAAAAAGTGAAAAATCGCTGGTCAACTTTTAACTAGAGATGAGTGAACTTGTTCGGAAAACGTTCGACAATCTGAAAGTTGGCACAAATGTTGCACATTCGGATTCATGTTCGGATTCCCAAGCATTTTCCGTAAAATTCTGTAAATGATCGAGTTTTCACCAAGACTGCGATTTTACAGGCAATTTTGATAACGGTAACATTATTACTGTGACTCAAACCTCTGTGGTGACATGCTGTCAGATGTCAGCATGACCCCACAGTTGTGCCTGTGATCGATGGTCCTGTAAATTATTACAGTCAGAGAGCCGCGGTTCCCACACAGTCAAATAACAGCTATGACCGCAGCAGCTCATTCTCCAGTGGTTCTCATCTCATCTTAGCACGAGCCAGGTCTAAAACTGTTTATCCCCATACATGGATTTATGCGTGGGACAGATTGATGGACATGTGAGGGATGTGATTGTTTTTATTTTCTATTTATTACAGGAGATGGGGCTTCAATGGAATGGTCGAGTATAACTGTGTTTGTTATTTTTAAATAAAAATCGAAAAGTGTGTTTTGTTTTTAATACAAATAAAGGACTTTATACTTGTGGTGTGTTTATATACAATACAACTATAGGATTAGTAATGTATAGCCTGTCCATTACTGAGCTGTGGCCTTGATGTCACTAGAAAATACAAAGGTGACATTAACCCCACAAATATTAACCCCACTTGCCACAGCTACAGGGCAAATGGGAAAAGCCGAGCAAAGCACCAGAATTGATGCAGGCTGCTATTTTTAGGCTGGGGCCAACATCCATGGCTCCTTACCAGCCTGACAATACCAGCCCCCAGCTGTCAGCTTTAGTTGTCTGGTTGTCAAAAAGAGGGGAGACCCCACATGTTTTTTTTTAATTATTTAAATAATTAAAAAAAAAGGCTTTAGGACCCCTCTATTCTTGATAATCAACCTTACTAAAGCTGACAGCTGAGACTTGCAGCCAACAGCTGTCACTTTTCCCTGGCTGGTTATCTAAAATACAGGGGAACCCATGCTGTTTTTTTTTATTTACTTATTTAGAGCTGTGATGATACTGGAAGCTCCATGTCTTGTGCTGTGCTAGAACTACAGTCCTCATCCTTTTTTGCTGCTGACAGCCCACAGAGCAAAGTTCCCCCTCCCTCTCTCACACTTCTCATCAACCCCCAGCCTGCACACAGGTAGTGTAATCTGAGCTGCCAGTGCTGGAGTTTTCCCTCCTCACCGCAGGGAGTCTGCATTGTCTGCCCATGTGCTTTTCCTCCCATAGCAGCCATTATGAGGATTCATTCTTTTGGCTTATAACACGGTGGGAATTTGCGTCAGAAACACGAAAGTTACTGTTTTGAAACATGCGCCGACAGGCATCGTTCCCGTGGTTCTGGTGAACCCGTAACTCCAACAGAACCCGAGAAATGGAATTCTCGGATACCCCATGAACTAGCTCACCCAAGTTTGGGCTCATTTGAACCGTCATTTTAAAGTAAGATCATTGATAGGTCTGCCATTCTTCTGCGAGGTTCTCAGGATGAAGTATGCTCCTGATAATCTTCCAGAACTAAAACTAGAACTTCTATCCCTGGGAGGTGGCCAGAAAAACCATCCCCTTTTGTGAGGTCAGCAGCCCACAGGTATAAGTCTTGCAGTTAAGCCCCCCTTGGCATTCCTTGCTGTGACGACTTGACTAAGAGATCTGCAAATGAACTATGACGTGTGGTTCCTCCCCCGGCCTGTCTTGCCTATGCCTATGTAACTACATGTAAGTTTTTCACTCATAATCCCGTTTATTTTTTAACTGTATTGTACATAACGATATTGCCTCAGCTTGTTACCATTTTTTTTGTAAACTATAAGCACTGCCTGCATTTTAAGGAATAAACCTATAAATTTATTAGTTTGTTTCTCCTGCTCTATAAACGAATTTGCACGTGCCTGAAGTACTACGCTACTGTTTTGGGGTTGCTACGGACCCTCTTGATAAATTGTTCATTAAGTAAATCGTAGCTGGTGGCAGCTAAAAGAAGGGGTGTAAAGTGTTGTCCTATGGGGTGGCGTTGGCAGTGACGGAGCGGGTTTTATAAGTGTATTGCCTGGCTGCGGCCCAGAGTAATTATAATTCCCTCACTGCAGCGTGCCCAATAGCCAGCACACATCCAAGCGACCCGTCTGGCGACTAATTATCCTAGGTGCAATTCCCTGACTGATCTGAGGGTAAGGGGGGCGCCAGAGAGCTGCAAGTTCCTAAGTGGAAGTGGGATAATTATAAATCCCTGCAGTTTACTGGGTCGGACGGCAGCAGCCGTCGTGTGTGTGCGTGTTTTCGTCACATTTGCGGCACGGAGAGATCACAAGTCGTGATACCCCGGGCTACCGTGTGGCGGACCGTGTGCACGTTCATCACAAGAGCGCAGTCACCTTCTCATTAATACTCCCATCAGCCGCACCTGCTCTCACTGTAAGCAGCAGCAACATGTGTCAGCTGTTGCGAGTAATAGTGCCATCAGCTGACTCCAGTGATCGGAGGTAAACTTTTTACTCCAATCACAGTTGCGGGTTTTCTGACCGGCGGTGCCAAATACTGAATGTTCTGTCCCCCCCATTCAAGTGAATGGATTCCAGGTTCGGGTACTGTTCTGGTACGTGAACCGAACCTTTTTTTAACTATTCGCTGAACCCACCGAACTCGAACATCCAGGGGTTCGTTCATCTGTACTTCTAACTTCATAACAAAAAAAGTAAGGTTTCAGAAATTGTACTGATGTAAAGTATACATGGGCAAAATATTTTATTTATAAACTATTTTGTGTGACATAACTCTTTAGTCGAAAGGCATAAAAATTAAAAGTTTGAAAATAGCAAAATCTCCAATATTTTTGCCAAATTTCAGATTTTTTACACATAAATACAAGTCATATTGAAGAAATTATACCACTGTCACGAATCACAATATTTCACGAAAAAACAGTCTCAAAATCAGTGGGATTCATTGAAGCATTCCAGAGTTATCACAACTAGAGATAAGCAACTTTGGCTTCGGGAGGGTCGAGTCGGGTTTCGGACCATCCTACTTTCCCAAAAGTCGAGTCGAAGGAAGTCGGCCGACTAATGGAAAAGGTCTAGTCAGAGTCGAAAATACGACCCCAATGCAAGTCAATGGGGAATAAAAGTCGGCAGACAGTGGAGGACAGTAAACACACCTACAGTGCTCATTTCAATGCCAACGACATCAATTTTTATTACTTAAGCTTGTCAACCTTAATTTACTTTATAATAATAGTAACGCATTGAAAACTGGGGGTTATTTGGCTAAAGTTGTGGAGGGGGCAGGGCTGGCTCCAGGTTTTCGTGGGCCCCGGGCCAAAGAGTCTCAGTAGGCCCCTTTAACACATACCACAATTCGTGATGCTCCGATACGGCAGAGAAATATAGGTATAGTACAATGACAAATAATTCACTTCTTACATTACATGAGTGATATCTATTGTAAATTCTACAATAGCTCAAAAACCTGACAGTATATTCCTCCAGACAGTATTATGGGCACAACATAGTGCGCCATACAGAATAATGAGCCCCATATATTTCTCCATACATAATTGGTCCCATATAATGTTCCATACAGTATATGATGAGCTCCACATAATGCTCCAGTATATGATGGGCCCCATGGATGATGCTCCAGTGTATGATGGTCCTATATAATGCTCCATATATAATGGGCCCCATATAATGCTCCAGTGTATAATGGGCCCTGTATATAATGCTCCAGTGTATGATGGGCCCATTTATAATGCTCCAGTGTATGATGGGCCCCATATATAATTCTCCAGTGTATAATGCTCCCCATATATTGTTCCAAACATTAAAAAAAAAAGAAATACCTCTCCTCGCTGGGCACTGCTGTACTCTGGACTCCTCAGCGTCGACATCTTCCAGTTCTCTGCTCTGTGACTGTTTAGGCAGAGGGCGCACAGACGTGACGTCATCGCGCTCTCTGACCTGAATATCACTGTCAGGAAATGCGGACGACGTCACAGTGGTGGAGCAGGGAGAGGTAAGTATTGCAAGTGCTGGGGCCTTGAGCAAGTGGGTGGGCCCATTTGTGGGTTGCGGCACTGGCACAAGGCCCCTCATAGTACGCCGGTGTCTCTGATGGCGAGTGGGCCCCCCCACCGTCAGAGACACCGGCGTACTATGAGGGGCCCTGTGCCAGTGCCGTCGCCCACGAGTGGGCTCCCTCACCTGCTCAGGGCCCCGGCACTGACGCCGGCCCTGGGGGGTACAGCCCAGCTAGGGAGGTGGAAAAACTGGCATATGTTGAGGAGTATGCTGGAAGTTCAGCAGCTGTAAATGGAGGAATTGGAGAAGTCGGAGGAAGAGGAGGACAAAGCGAGCCATTTTGCTGGCAACCTATGTGTCATCAGGGTAAGGTGGTATAAAATCCTTTCAAACCCAGGCATGGTTCATTTTAATGAAGGTGAGATCACCTACATTTTGGGTCGACAGCCGGGTCATTCTTTCTGTTAGAATTGATCCAGCAGCACTGAAGACTCTTTCTGATAGCACACAACCAGCAGGGCAAGCGAGCTCCTGTAAGGCATACTGCACCAATTCAGGCCAGGTGTCCTGTTTACAGACCCAGTAGTCAAAGGGGAATGAACTGTGAGGGAGAACATAGATAGGGGAGGAGAAGTAATTTTGAACTATAGTTGACAACTGCTCTCTCCTGTCTGTTGCAATCAATTCAGTATTAACAGTCGTGTGAGCAGTACTTGAGAAATCAATCCACAACATGGTCATGAAACCCCTACTCCAACGCCACTTCGGCTGTGTGCACCACGAACACCTCTTCCTTTTGGCCCAGTACGGCTCGTGGTAGAACCTGCACCGCTGCTGTATGCTGGGAATGCCTCTAACAAACGGTTTACTAGAGTTGCTTGTTTGTTGGCCAATATTAGCTCTAGGTTCTCCTGTGGTATGATGTTCTGTAATTTGCCTTTATAGCGTGGATCGAGGATGCTGGTCAACCAGTAGTCATCATTCTTCATAATTTTGGCAATGTGGGGGTCCCTTTTTAGGATCTGCAACACATAATCACACATGTGGGCCAATGTTCCAGATGTCAATGATGCACTGCCAGTGGTGGGTGGAGGTGCACTTTCTGCCAAATCCACATCTCTTCAGTCACGCACAAACCCTGTACCTGACCTTGGCAAGCCAACATTTTCTCTTGCCCCCTGAGAAGCATCATCTTCCCCAAAAGAATCATCCCCCTCATCCTACTCCTCTTCTTCCTCCACCTCATTCAGGACAGTTCACTGAACAGACAATGGCTGACTGTCATCAAGGCTTCCCTCCTCCTCCTCCTCCTCCACCACTACAGACGCCTGATCCTTAATGTGCGTCAAAGTTTGCATGAGCAGACACATAAGTGGGATGCTCATGCTTATGATGGCGTCGTCTGCGCTTACCAGCCGTGTGCATTACTCAAAACACTGAAGGACAGAGGTCTTTCAGCTTTGACCACTGCACACCCGACAACTCGATGTCTGCCCTCAAACTGCCTGCCCGTGTATCCTCCCACAAATGCATTACAGCCTGCCTCTGTTCACACAGCCTCTCAACCATGTGCATGGTGGAGTTCCACCTTGTTGTAAAGTCTATTAGTCGGTGCTTGGGGAGGTGGAGCAATTGCTGCAGCCTCTGCATACGACTGGAGTCTTCGGGCGAGCGACGGATGTGCGATCACAGTCTTCGCACCTTATGGAGCAGGGCTAGTAACTCCGGATAATTATTTATGAAGCACTGAACCAACAGGTTCAAGGTGTGAGCCAGGTAAGGTATGTGTCTGAGTTTTGCCAGGGCCATGGCCGCCAAAAAATTACGGCCGTTATCACTGACTACCTTGCCTGGCTCAAGATGGCAGCTGCGGATGGAGTGCTCGTGCAACTGCGCTCTGTCGACGAGCTTTCGCTTTTGAAGTAGGAGGAGGAGGAGGGTCGAACGCCTACAGCCAACTGTTGCCTATACCGTGGGCTAGGCAGCACTGTCCCACCACCGCTGTCCCCTGTGGACCCTGCATCCACCACATTAACCCAGGGATGGCTTTTCTAGAAAAGAAGTGGCGACTGGGTAGGTCATAGCGTGGGATAGCGTAGGCCATGTGCTTTCGGAAAGCTGTGCTTTCAACCAAACGGAAGGGCATCATTTCTAATGAAATCAGTTTGGCAGTGTAGACGTTCAAAGCCAGTGAGGTTTTGCAGTCCGTCCACGCTTGCAAGTGCATGGTGTTTAAATGTCTGAGCATGCAACTGGTATTCAATTTTCGGAGATTTTTCCCTCGGCTAAAAGTCCTTCCGCACTTCTTACAGATAACCTTTGCCTCATCAATAGGATTTTGGTCAAAAAATTGCCACACTGCACTTTTCCTACTATGGGATAAATTTTCAGGGCTTGCACTATGTGCTAATTTGACCATCTGGCCAAGCTGCCCTGACACTCTTTTTCTTTTTTAAACACATTTTTGGACTGCTACGGGCCTGCCAGATAACCGCAGCAGCGATGTCTATGCCTGCTGCGGATCCTCCTCCTCTTCTGATCTATTGCCAGTGGCACCCTCTTCCCCAATCGATGCCAATCCGGGTCAACAACTGGGTCATCCATTACCTCTTCTTCAATTTCATCTGCACCTTCCTCTGTGTCACCATGTAAGGTGGCATAGTATACGGGAAGGGGCACCTGAGTTTCATCAGGGTCAGAATCTGGCTCAGTAGACTGCGAGGGCAATGCAGTGCTCTGGGTGAATGTACGAGCAGAATCATATAGCACTGGCTGTGCATTAGTGCACTCCATGTCATAATCACTTGGACTGGGGAATTCAGGATTTGATTTGATAACCCAGGCATGATATGTGAAAAGAGCTCCAGGGAGTAATCTGAAGTGTGGCCTGCCGCATCCTTCACTTGTGGTGGGGGTGAAGGACACAAGGAAAGGTGTCGTTCCTGACCAGGAGCCTGCACTGGCGACTTAGTGCTTGCATTTTTTTAAACTTCAGAAGAGGAGGCGATAGAGCTGGAGGCTGTTTCTGCAATGTAAGCCAAAACCTGTTCCTGATGCTCTGGCTTTAAAACCGGTGTACCTACTTTCAGAAAAGGGAGCCTTCCAGGCCTTCTGGAGCCAGATGATGACGCAGGCTCAACACCTCCTGCCTTAGATGCTATTATGCATTTGGCACTACCAGCAGATGCACCGCCACCACCATCAGTACCAGCTGCCCCCCGCCCACATCCGAGGCCTCTTCCACCATACTTCCTCATGTTTGGGAAAATGTACCAAAAATACCAGCAGATATATGGTACTGTATCAGAAGCGTACAGCTGTATATAGTGTAGGGGAAAATTTCAATCTCCGTATATATTTCCGGAGTCACACTCGGACGCTCTGTCAGTATGGATTTGACCGTTATACAAAGAGCAAATATACAGTACTGTATCAGAAGCGTACAGCTGTATACAGTATAGGGGAAAATTTCAATCTCCGTATACATTTCCGGAGTCACACACAGACTCTTTCTCAGTATGGATTTGACCGTAATACAAAGAGCAGATATACGGTACTGTGTCAGAAGCGTACAGCTGTATACAGTGTAGGGGAAAATTTCAATCTCCATATATATTTCCGGAGTCACACACAGATGCTCTCTCAGTATGGTTTTAACCGTAATACAAAGAGCAGATATACGGTACTGTATCAGAAGCGTACAGCTTTATACAGTGTAGAGGAAAATTTCATTCTCCTTATATATTTCAGGAGTCACACACAGACGCTCTCTCAGTATGGATTTGACCGTAACACAAAGAGCAGATATACGTTACTGTATCACAAGCATACAGCTGTATACGGTGTAGGGGAAAATTTCAATCTCTGTTTATATTTCCGGAGTCACACACAAATAGCATGTGTTTGTCTGGGATACCTGTTGTGAATATGCTGGAGGTGGCTTCTGAGCTGGGGCTCCCTCCGGTGGTTGCTGAGGGTAATAAACTGATTAATGAATGGCCTTCAGCTGGCGCTGAATGGTAGGATATAAGTGGCCTGAGTTCCCAGCAGCCTTGCCGGTTATCAATTGTCCCTTCTGGTCTTGCTTGAAGCACTGCTAGTTTCCTGCTCTCCTTCAGATAAGTGTTTGCTGTTTTTTTTTTCCTTTGTTTTATTTTCTCTGCTGGTTTGCTGCTTGCAGTGGACTGCAGCCTGTCCCCTTTTGGGGGTCTGGCGCTGCAATTGTGCTCTGTTTGTGTCTGTACTTTTGCTTTGCTCTTTTGTTACTTTTAATGTAACTCTTTTGCTGAATAGCGTTTTGTTACACCAGAGATCTGATTTAGGTGGAAGAGGTCATGTGATCTCAGGTTTTTGGCAATCAGAAGTGTTGGTTTTTTGTTAGGGTTTTGTTGGATTGCAGTCAGAATTCTTTCCTGTACTTTTCTGTCTAGACAGATTGGGTCCCAGCGTTTGCTCATTCTATTTTCTGTCTGTGTCCGTGCTTTCTTCTTGTCTAACCGCCATTACATGTTTGGGGGCTTCCTATTTTCTTTGGGGATCTGCTCCGGGGCAGATAGCTTTCCTCTTTCTGCCTTTAGGTGTAGTTATCTCTCAGGCTGTGACGAGGCGTCTAGGATCAACGTAAGAACGCTCCACGGCTACCTCTAGTTGTGTGGTTAGTTCAGGTTACTGCAATCCAATAGGTTCCAGCCTCTCTGGTGTATTACTGCGTTTGCTATTTCTCCTCAGTTACCAAAACATAACAGTATAACCGGCCCAAAAACTGAAAATTGTATGGTACTCACAGAAGGGGAAAATAGTAATAGGGAAACTCTGTTTGTTGCATTTTTTTTCCCCTCTTTTCTCTGGGTGCTGAGGAGGAATTTTTTTTTTCTCTCAATGGGGTTTGCACAGTTGTCTGGCCGTGTGGATCAGCTTGACACTGAGGTTCGGAGTATTGCTACCTATCTTGCTGGGTTACCGGTTGTGGAACCTAGGATCCCCATGCCAGATTTGTTTTTGGGGGATTGATCTAAATTTCTGAATTTCAAAAATAACTGTAAGTTGTTTTTTGCCTTAAGGCCTAAGTCAGGGAACGCGGCACAGCAGGTTCAAATTGTCATCTCCCTGCTGCGCAGCGACCCTCAGGATGGGCCTTTTTGCCTGACACCAGGGAATCCTGTTTTGAATGATATTGATGTATTTTTTCAGGCTCTGGGGTTATTGTATGATGAACCTAATGTCACCGATCAAGCTGAAAAGATCTTGTTGGCATTAAATCAGGGTCTTGAAGACGCTGAATTGCACTGTCAGAAATTTCGAAAGTGGGCAGTCCTGACTAAATGGAATGATCATGCTTTGGCAGCCCTTTTTCGAAACGGTCTGTCAGAAAAAGTAAAGGACGTTATGGTGGGATTCCCTGTTGCCTCTGGTCTCAATGATTCTATGTCTTTGGCTATTCAAATTGACAGACGTTTGCGTGAGCGCAGAGGTATGCGTGAGATAGTGTTACCTTGTGAGCCAGCTCCTGAGCCCATGCAGTGTGATGGAGTGACTTCTGGGGCTCAGCGTCATGAGTTTCGTAAGCGCAATGGGTTATGTTTCTACTGTGGTGATGCTTCCCATGCTATTTCTGTCTGCCCTAAGCGGGGAAGACGTTTTGCACGCTCAGTTGTCTTGGGTAGTGCTCAGACTAAATTTCTATTGACTGTTACCCTGATTTGCTCCTGTCCACATTTTCTGCTCAGGCTTTTGTTGATTCAGAAGCAGCTATTAACCTGATGGATTTTGACTTTGCCAAACGTTGTGGGTTTCCCATGTTACCCCTGCGGAAGTCTATTCCCCTACTGGGCATTGATTCTACCCCTTTGGCGTAGAATAAACCCCAGTTTTCTACTCAGGTGATAATGAGGGTTGAACCAGATCATCAGGAGAGTTGCAAATTTCTGGTGCTGCATAATCTGCATGACAATATTGTACTAGGTTTCCCTTGGTTACAGTCTCATAATCCTGTTTTGGATTGGAAATCTGTTTTCTGTGACCAGTTGGGGCTGCCAATGTGTTAATACTGACACTCCTGTTTTTTCTGCCTCTCCCCAGTCTCAGGATGTCCCTGACTTTCTGACTGATTTTTCTGATGTGTTTAGTGAAAGTAAATCTGCATCCTTGCCCCTCACAGGAGCTATGATTGTGCTATTGAATTAGTGCCTGGTGGTAAATTTCCTAAAGGTCGCCTTTTTAATTTATTTGTACCTGAACACGATGCTATGCGATCTTATATCAAGGAGTCATTGGAGAAGGGTCATATCAGACCATCCTCTTCACCCTTGGGCGTCGGTTTTTTCTTTGTGGCCAAAAAGGATGGTTCATTGAGGCCCTGTATTGATTATCGCCTCCTGAATAAGATCACTGTTAAATATCAATTTCCATTACCTTTGATTTCTGATCTATTTTCCAAAGTGAAAAGTGCTAGTTGGTTTACCAAGCTTGACCTCAGGGGGGCGTATAACCTTATTCGCATTAAGCACGGGGATGAATGGAAGATGGTGTTTAATATCCCAGAGGGGCATTTTGAGTACCTAGTGATGCCTTTTGGGCTCACTAATGCCCCTTCCGTCTTCCAATCCTTCATGAATGATATTTTCAGGGATTTTGTGGATACATTTCTGATTGTTTATTTGGATGATATCTTGATTTTTTCCAATGACTGGGACTCTCATGTGAAACATGTTCGGACTGTGTTGCAGATTTTGAGAGAGAATGCACTGCATGTGAAGGGATCAAAGTGTCTTTTTGGCGTACAGAAGATCTCATTTCTGGGATTCATTTTGTCTCCGTCTGTTATTGACATGGACCCGGTCAAGGTTCAGGCCATCTGTGATTGGGTTCAACCTACTTCATTGAAGGCTCTTCAGAGATTTTTGAGTTTTGCCAATTTTTATATTAAATTTATTGGTAATTTCTCTGGTATTGTTAAACCATTGACTGATCTGACCAAAAAGGGTTTCGCTGTGGTGAATTGGCCTCCTGAGGCAGTTTCTGCATTTCAGGAACTTAAGCAGAGATTCATTTATGCTCCTTTTCTATGGCAGCCTGATGTATCTCTACCGTTTCAGGTGGAGGTTGATGCTTCTGAGATTGGGGCAGGTGGCGTTTTGTCCCAAAGGGATCCAGAGACCTCTAAGAGTAACCCTTGTGCCTTTTTCTCTCGAAAATTTTCTCCAACTGAACGTAATGACGTGGGTAATCGGGAGTTATTGGCCATGAAGTGGGCCTTTGAAGAGTGGAAACATTGGCTGGAAGGAGCCAAACATCAGGTGGTGGTCCTCACGGACCATAAGAACCTGTTTTATCTCGAATCAGCCAAGCAACTTAATCCTAGACAGGCCAGGTGGGCCTTGTTTTTCACACGTTTTAATTTTGTGGTTTCTTTTCTTCCTGGCACTTAGAATGTCAAGGTGGATGCCCTCTCGAGGAGTTTCTTTGCAGATTCTCCTGAGTTATCTGATCCTGCTGTTATTTTGAAAGAGGGTGTGGTTCTTTCCGCCATTTCGCCCAATTTGAGACTGGCTCTGGAAGGGTGTCAGGAGGATAAACCTGAGCGCTGCCCTGTTGGGAAGTTGTTTGTTCCAGACCATTGGAAAAAGAGTGTGATGTCTGAGATTCATTGTTCCTCGTTGGCTGGTCAACCCGAGATTTTTGGTACCAGAGACTTGGTGAGTCACTCCTTTTGGTGGCCTACTTTGTCTCGTGACGTCAGGGACTTTGTGCAGTCCTGTGGGACTTGCTCTCATTCCAACCTTTCTCTTGTTCTAGTGGTTTGTTAATGCCATTACCTGTACCCAAGAGGCTATGGACCTATATTTCTATGGATTTTATTTCTGACCTTCCTGTCTCTCAGAGAATGACCGTTATCTGGGTAATCTGTGATAGGTTTTCCAAGATGATACATCTTGTGCCATTACCTAAGTTGCCTTCCTCCTCCGAGTCGGTGCCTTTGTTCTTTCAGCATGTGGTTCGGTTACATGGCATTCCGGAGAACATTGTGTCTGACAGAGGAGTCCAGTTTGCTTCCCGATTTTGGAGGACATTTTGTTCTAAACTTGGTGTTCAGTTGTCTTTCTCCTCTGCATTTCACCCTCAGACCAATGGACAAACCAAGAGAACAAACCAGACCTTGGAGACTTATTTGAGCTGTTTTGTGTTTGCAGATCAAGATGACTGGGTCTCTTTTTTGCCTTTGGCTGAGTTTGCTCTTAATAATAGAGCTAGCTCTGCCACCTTGATGTCTCCATTTTTCTGCAATTCCGGGTTTCACCCTCGATTTTCTTCAGGACAGGCGGAGGCTTCTGTCTGTCCGGGGGTTGACTCTATTGTGCAGTGTATGCAGCAGATTTGGGACCAGGTGGTGGAGAGGTTGTTTCTCTTTCATGAGAAGGCTCAGCGGTTTGCCAACTGGCATAGGACTGATGGTCCTAGTTTTAAAGTGGGGGACTTGGTTTGGTTGTCCTCAAGGAAGGTTGCATCTCCAAAATTTAAGCCAAGGTTCATTGGACCTTATAAGATCATGGAAATTATTAATCCGGTTTCCTTCCGTTTACTTCTTCCAGGGACATTTAAGATCCATAACGTGTTCCACAAATCCTTATTGAAGACGTTTGTCGAACCAGTGGTTCCTATGGCTGAACCTCCCTACCCTGTTTTGGTTGAGGGCAATTTGGAGTATGTGGTTGAGAAGATATTGGATTCTCGTTTTGCTAGACGGAAACTCCAGTATTTGGTTAAGTGGAGAGGTTATGGTCAGGAGGACAATTCTTGGGTGTTTGCTTCAGACATTCATGCTGGGAGACTTTTCCGTGCCTATCATCAAGCCCATCCTGATTGGCCTGGTTGCGCAGGTGAGGGTTCGGTGACCCCTCCTCAAGGGGGGGTACTGTTGTGAATATGCTGGAGGCGGCTTCTGAGCTGGGGCTACCTCCGGTGGTTGCTGAGGGTAATGAACTGATTAATGAATGGCCTTCAGCTGGCGCTGAATGGTAGGATATAAGTGGCCTGAGTTCCCAGCAGCCTTGCCTATTATCAATTGTTCCTTCTGGTCTTGCTTAAAGCACTGCTAGTTTCCTGCTCTCCTTCAGATAAGTGTTTGCTGTTTTTTTTTTCTCTGTTTGATTTTCTCTGCTGGTTTGCTGCCTGCAGTGGACTGCAGCCTGTCCCCTTTTGGGGGTCTGGCGCTGCAATTGTGCTCCGTTTGTGTCTGCACTTTTACTTTGCTCTTTTGTTACTTTTTATTTGCTGAATAGCGTTTTGTTACACCAGAGATCTGATTTAGGTGGATGAGATCGTGTGATCTCAGGTTTTTTGGCAATCAGAAGTGTTGGTATTTTTGCTAGGGTTTTGTTGGATTGCAGTCAGAGTTCTTTCCTGTACTTTTCTGTCTGGACAGATTGGGCCCCAGTGTTTGCTCATTCTATTTTCTGTCTGTGTCCATGCTTTCTTCTTGTCTAACCGCCATTACATGTTTGAGGGCTTCCTATTTTCTTTGGGGATCTGCTCCGGGGCAGATAGCTTTCATCTTTCTGCCTTTAGGTGTAGTTATCTCTCAGGCTGTGACGAGGCGTCTAGGATCAACGTAGGAACGCTCCACGTCTACCTCTAGTTGTGTGGTTAGTTCAGGTTACTGCAATCCAATAGGTTCCAGCATCTCTGGTGTATTACCGCTTTTGCTATTTTTTGCTATTTCTCCTCAGTTACCATAACATAACAGATATGGTAAATAAACAAGAAAGGCAGCCTCATCCTCTTGGTATAACTCAGTCCGTCTTGCAATGTTATAGGTCTCCAACCAATAGTCGTGACTAAGGCTTCACATAAGAAAATTAGTAATGGTGAGTCCCAAGAATAATAAAATCCTCAAATTTATTGAAAAAGATTAAAAGATCATACAGGTTGGGGATACATCACAACGAGTTTCTGGCAAAAGCCATCTCAGTGAATAAGGGCTTTTGCCAGAAACGCGTTGAGATGTATCCCCAACCTGTATGATCTTTTAATCTTTTTTCAATAAATTTGAGGATTTTATTATTCTTGGGACTCACCATTACTAATTTTCTTAGCATAACAGATACCAGTGTGTGATGAGCGTACAGCTCTATTCGGTGTGGGAAAAAATGAACGCTCGGTAACTGTGCAGAAAAAAAGAATAAAAGTATTAGTGCTGTGTAAAAAGCAGTCTGCACAGCAGTGTACACACAGCAATACAGCTATCAGGCAGCTGCACACAAGAAGATCCTCCCCTGTCACTGCACACTAACTATACAGCACAATTGCTATCAGCACAAGCACATAAGAACTTCTCTTTCAAGCCCTAATTCTCTCCCTACTGATAAACAGCGTCAGCAACCTCTCCTACTGTTAAGATCGGCAGAAGTAAAATGGCGGTAGGCGGTCAGGGCTTTTATAGACACTATGATGCCCCCCAAAGCAAGCCAATCACTGCAATGCCCTTCTCTAAGATGGTGGTGGACGCTGCCCATGTCATCTCGTTGCCCACAGTGTACGTCCTTGGTCATTGGCTGAAAAAAGGCGCCTGAAAGCATTCTGGGAAATTCGACTTTGACACTCGTTTTGCCGACCGCATGGCCGACTTCACGCTATGGTCGGGTTTCGGCCAACAAAACCCAACTTTGGCGAAAGTCGGCGACTTTTGAATCTGACCAACCTGTTTCGCTCAACTCTAATCACCACATAAAATTGGCCTTATCATGAAGGTGAAAACAGGTTCGGTGGTGAAGGGTTTTCCCACGAACAAAGTTATTTTTAATCAACATTTTAAGTAATAGATCTTTGAATAATTAAAAGTTCTGCAATTGGATGTGTTTAAAATAATGCTCCTATGTTTAGATAATCTTCTAAATTTGCTCCTGCTATGTACTGTGTAATGGCTGTGTCCGACTGTGCAGGGACATGATCTGATCATGTCACAGTTCCTGGTCAGAGAAGGATGCAAAATAATATGCAGTCATTACAGCATGTGATCACAGCTGATACTTTTTGAGAAGCAAAACATTTCCCTGTCTGTTTTTAAGCTATGTTTTACCTCAGAGAAATAATCAGCTGTAATCCTGTAATCCCATGCTGTCCTGTCCGTATACTCCTTTGCTTCCTCCCTTGCCCAGATGTGGTATGATCAGACCATGTTGATGGATGGTAAGACACAGTACATAGCAGAGGCACATTTATTAAATTATCTCAGCACAGGAACATTTTGTTAATGCATCTAATTGTGGAACTTATATTTATGCCAAGCTCTATTAATTAAAGTGTAATGTGTTCGTGGGACAAACCCTTTAAGTTTTTAGCCTGGTTGGCTAAAATCATTTTTTAAAACCTTCCATCTACCTCCAAATTTGTCGTTGGTGCTGATGTGTTCCATGACAGCTGAATCCTCACCATCCCCTCCCAGTAATTTGTCAACCCGATCAGTGATGTGTCAAAGTCCAGCACCAGAAAGGTAACACACCGTTATCAATCCCAGTCTTTGTAACACATGGCACTGTCTGCTTCCTTAATAATCGAATCCCCCACTACCAGCACCCATCTGCTGTGCCCTGTGCTCCTATTTTCCTTTATATTGAAATCCAGTGTTTGGGCTTCCAAATATACAACATGCACACTTCTAGCACAGCAGAATACACCCTCAAATGGCTGGTCACAGATTGCATACATACGACAGTTGACAATTGACTGTCAATCATGACCATTGTCCAGTGAGTGATTGTGCGGAAACAGCTCTTTACCTCCAAGTGTCATCAAGAATAAGTCTTTTGGCTCATGAAAAGGGGACTTTTCTACAGTGTACATTTTCATAATGAACCAGGAAGGTATGGATGTCCTGTTTCCTGTTATCTCTATACCCAAGGACATATGATATGAAAAGAAAAGGGACCTGACTAATGTTGAGCATTCCGATACCGCAAGTATCGGGTATCGGCCGATATTCGCTGTATCGGAATTCCGATACTTAGTTCCGATATTTTTCCTATATCGTATACCGGAATCGGAAGTTCCCATAATTCTTTGAGAGGCACTGTGATTTTAGTCAGCCAATGAGGAATCCTACGAAGTGTGGGCACATCCTGTAATGCTGCGGTCATGTTAACTAATGGCATGGCTGTGATTGGATGCTGAAATGATGTCAGAATGCACTATAAAAGGCGCCGCCGCCATTTTAGCGTCACTGTGCTGTGAATTCAGTTAGGGACAGAACGCTGGTCTGCTGACTCTGAGGGACAGTTACAGATAGCGTTTTTGTGAATTGTTCTGTAGGCAGGCTATTTGAGAAACCGCTGTGTAAATCATCCTTTTTCCTTGCAGTGTTGTTTTCACAGCTCTGTGCAAGGTGTGTGTGTGAGTGCAGGTGACGCTACAGTTTGCTCTGCATCCAACGCTGTTTGTAGTCATCTGCACGTGTCACTCACTGACTCTTTTTTTTTTATTTGGTGGAATTGGTGCTGCTCCATTCAATTGAAATTAACAGTGATCTATTAGTGTGACGTGCTTCCATCCGTATCAAATACATTGGTTGCAAACACTATAGAAGTACACAAAGGGGCCTTTCACAGCTAGTGAACAGTTGTGTGCAGTGTTCACTGTACTCTGTGAGGTTTTGATTTTTTGAGTGCAGATCACGCTCCAGTTAGTTCTTCAACCACTGCTTGTTGTAGTCTGCTGAGCGTGTGTCCCTGCCTCATCCTTGACATTTTTCTCTAATTGGTGCTGCTCCATTCTATTTCAAATAACTCAAATCTATTAGTGTGACGCGCTTACATCCGTATCCAATACATTGGTTGCAAACACTATAGAAGTACACAAAGGGGCCTTTCACACTTAGTGAACAGTTGTGTGCAGTGTTCACTGTAGTCTGAGGTTTTCATTTTTGGAGTGCAGATCATGCTCCAGTTAGTTCTTCAACCACTGCTGGTTGTAGTCTGCTGAGCGTGTGTCCCTGCCTCATCCTTGACATTTTTCTCTAATCGGTGCTGCTCCATTCTATTTCAAATAACTCAAAATCTATTAGTGTGACGCGCTTACATCCGTATCTAATACATTGGTTGCAAACACTATAGAAGTACACAAAGGGGCCTTTCACACCTAGTGAACAGTTGTGTGCAGTGTTCACTGTAGTCTGAGGTTTTCATTTTTGGAGTGCAGATCACGCTCCAGTTAGTTCTTCAACCACTGCTGGTTGTAGTCTGCTGAGCGTGTGTCCCTGCCTCATCCTTGACATTTTTCTCTAATTGGTGCTGCTCCATTCTATTTCAAATAACTCAAATCTATTAGTGTGACGCGCTTACATCCATATCCAATACATTGGTTGCAAACACTATAGAAGTACACAAAGGGGCCTTTCACACCTAGTGAACAGTTGTGTGCAGTATTCACTGTAATCTGTGAGGTTTTGATTTTTTGAGTGCAGATCACGCTCCAGTTAGTTCTTCAACCACTGCTGGTTGTAGTCTGCTGAGCGTGTGTCCCTGCCTCATCCTTGACATTTTTCTCTAATTGGTGCTGCTCCATTCTATTTCAAATAACTCAAATCTATTAGTGTGACGCGCTTACATCCGTATCCAATACATTGGTTGCAAACACTATAGAAGTACACAAAGGGCCTTTCACACCTAGTGAACAGTTGTGTGCAGTGTTCACTGTAGTCTGTGAGGTTTTCATTTTTTGAGTGCAGATCACGCTCCAGTTAGTTCTTCAACCACTGCTGGTTGAAGTCTGCTGAGCGTGTGTCACTGCCTCATATTTACTTGTATGCTTTTATTTAACTCCTTCATGACCTGTGACACAGCGTATGTGTCATGAAAGGATCGCGTTCCTGCGGGTCGGGTGACCGGGGTCACTGAAAGGTTACCCAACATGCAGGCACAAGACCCTTTGTGCTTCACCACAGGGGGTTGGCTTAACCCCTACGTGGCTACGATCGCTCTGATTGGCTGTTAAAAGTGAAACAGTGCTCCCTTTATTCCGAGCCCCTACGTGTGCCCAAACAGTGGTTTACCCCCACATATGGGGTATCAGCGTACTCAGTAAAAATTGCACAACAACTTTGGGGGTCTAATTTCTCCTGTTTCTCTTGGAAAAAAAAATTGGGGACTAAAAAAATGATTTTTGTGGAAAAAAATATTTTTTATTTTCACAGCTCTGCATTATAAACTTCTATGAAGAACTTGGAGATTCAAAGTGCTCACCACAAATCTAGAGGAGTTCCTTGGGGGATCTAGTTTCCAAAATGGGGTCACTTGGGGGGGGTTTCTACTGTTTAGGCACATCATGGGCTCTGCAAATGTAACATGATGCCCACAGACCATTCCATCAAGTCGGCATTTCAAAACATCACTACTTCCCTTCCGAGCCCCGACGTGTGCCCATACAGTAGTTTTCTCCCACATATGGGGTACCAGTGTACTCAGGACAAACTGTACAACAACTTTTGTGGTCCAATTTCTCCTGTTACCCTTCTGAAAATAAAAAATAGGGGGCTAAAAAAATCATTTTTTGAGAAAAAAATTATTTTTTATTTTCAAGGCTGTGCGTTATAAACTTCTGCATAGCAACTGGGGGTTCAAAGTGCTCACTGTGCATCTAAATAAGTTTCTTGGGGGTCTAGTTTCCAAAATGGGGTCACTTATGGGGGGTTTCTACTGTTTAGGCACATCAGGGGCTCTGCAAACGCAACATGACGCCCGCATAACATTCCATCAAGTCTGCATTCCAAAATGGCGTTCCTTCCTTCTGAGCCAAACCAGTGGTTCCCCCCCACATATGGGGTATTGGTGTACTCAGGAAAAATTGCACAACAACTTTTGTGGTCCAATTTCTCCTGTTACCCTTGTGAAAATAAAAAATAGCGGGCTAAAAAATCATTGTTGAGGAAAAAAATTATTTTTTTATTTTCAATGCTCTGCGTTATAAACTTCTGTGAAGCACTTATGGGTTCAGAGTGCTCACAACACATCTAGATAAGTTCCATAAGAGGTATAGTTTCCAAAATGGTGTCACATGTGGGGTTTTTTCATTGTTTAGGCACACAGGGGCTCTCCAAACGAGTCATGGTGTCCGCTAATGATTGGAGCTAATTTTCCATTCAAAAAGTCAAATGGCGCTCCTTCCCTTCTGAGCCCTGCCGTGCGCCCAAACAGTGGTTTATGACAACATATGAGGTATCTGTTTACTCAGGAGAAATTGCCCAACAAATTTTAGGATCCATTTTATCCTGTTGCCCATGCAAAAATGAAAAAATTGATGCTAAAATAAAATTTTTGTTTGAAAAATTAAAATGTCCATTTTTTCCTTCCACGTTGCTTTAGTTCCTGTGAAGCACCTGAAGGGTTAATAATCTTCTTGAATGTAGTTTTGAGTAGCTTGAGGGGTGCAGTTTTTATAATGGTGTCACTTTTGGGTATTTGCTACCATATAGACCCCTCCAAAGTGTCTTCAAATGTGAGGTGGTCCCTAAAAAAATGGTTTTGTAAATTTGATGTAAAAATGAGAAATCGCTGGTCAACTTTTAACCCTTATAACTTCCTAAAAATAAAAATGTTTGCTTCCAAAATTGTGCTGATGCAAAGAACACAAGTGGGAAATGTTATTTATTAACTATTTTGTGTCACGTAACTCTCTGGTTTAACAGAATAAAAATTAAAAATTTGAAAATTGCTAAATTTTCAAAATTTTCGCCAAATTTCCATTATTTTCACAAATAAATGCAAAAATTATCGACCTAAATTTACCACTAACATGAAGCCCAATATGTCACAAAAAAAATATCTCAGAATCGCTAGGATCCATTGAAGCGTTCCTGAGTTATTACCTCATAAATGGACACTGGTCAGAATTTCAAAAAATGGCAAGGTCATGAAGGGGTTAAAAGCCAAGAACACTGAAGGATAACCTTCGCACTGCAGCTGTTGTCAAAGTTCAATCCACATTATGCACTTCCAACATTGCAGCATTTGAGGCATGATGTGAGTTGGATTTGTCAAAGTTATGGAGTGACAAGGTTCACCATCAGTACCCTATAGCATAAGTATGCTTTTGTGTTAGCATTTGTGTTAGACATGTGGATATCTGCAATAATATGTCACTATTATTTTGTTACAGATTTGTTACCAAGACTAATCATTTCATGGTTGTAAAGGTGACGATTCACTTGTTTACAGCTTAGAAATAAGGGTGTAGCCTGATATCTATGTGTAGCACTAGGCACTTTAACATGTCATGTTTTTTTTCAACATGTGTAGCTAGGTAGCAGTAATTTTTGCCAGACACACAGCAGGGGAACAGCAGGCGTTACTGAACCCCACAAACACATCAGCGATTGTTTTGATCTGTGCATCCAACACTTCTGAGCAGCAACTGGCGGTGTTGAAGCCCAGGGTCAAGGAGGGTGTAGGCAGAGGCCTAGTATGAGATGTTTGAACTTTAATTTGTAGTTAGCAGCATTAATTTTTGCCAGACACACAGCAGGGGAACAGCAGGCGTTACTGAACCCCACTAACACTATAGCTTGTGTATTGGTCTGTGGACACGACACTTCTGAGCAGTAACTGGCAGTGTTGTAGCCCCGGGAGTAGAGTTCAGGTGGTAGAAAGATGAACATAACAGGAGACATGGATAACGTTGCCAACCAGTTATTTAATCGGAAACCGGACAGGCAAATTCAGACGAGATCCATGCCTTGTTCATTTTCAGAAAAGTAAGCCGTTCTACATTATCGGAGGATAGTCGCATGCAACGGTCTGTTAGTACACCACCTGCAGCAGTAAAGACGCGCTCCGATAATACACTGGCAGCAGGGCAAGCCAGCACCTCCAATGCATACTGGCTAAGCTCTGGCCATGTATCCAGCTTAGAGACCCAAAACTTGAATGGGGAAGAGCCATCTGGGAGTACACTGAGAGGGCAAGACATGTAGTCTGTCACCATCTTACGGAAACGTTGCCTCCTGCTGACTGGAGCCATCTCGGATGGTGTAGACATTGGTGGCGCTGCCACAAAACTTCGCCACATTTGGAACATACTGGTCTTGCCCTGTGCAGAGGCGCTGCTTGTGCTCCCTCTTGTTGCAGAGCTGTCTCCACTGCCTCGACGCACAGAGCTGCTTTGTAAAGCAGTAGCAGCAGCAGTGCTCTCGGCTGGAATGGAGAACATTATGGATTGCACCAGTGTGTCTTGGTACTCCCGCATTTTACGCTCCCGGTTCAACGGTGTGATGAGGCTTTGTAAGTTGTCCTGGTAGCGAGGGTCTAGGAGGGTGTACACCCAATAATCAGACGTGGTGAGGATGTGGGCGATGCGGCGGTCGTTTCTCAGGCACTGCAGCATGAAATCAACCATGTGCTGCAGACTCCCAACTGGCCAAGAAACGCTGTCCCCTGCAAGAGACGTCATCTCTGCCTGCTCTGCATCACCCCACCCTCGCTCTACATACTGACTAGAGCGTTGTGTACCTCCCTCTGGAGCGATGTCTTCCTCCTCCATTGACTCCTCCTCATCCTCCTCACAAAGTCCTTCAAATACATTAAAATTTACAAAATTTAAAACTCATAAAATTTTAAAACATTTTATCATAATTCTGTAACATCAGTTTATGGAAACACAATAGCATTACAAAAGGATAGACAAAAACTGTACATTATGTGCTTTGTAAATACATTAAAAGTTTGCAATGGTTATGAAAATATAGACAGCGACTCTGGAGGTTCAATTGTTGATACAGCATGGTACTTTGAAAGTCCTCCAGCCCTTTGTGAGGAACCACGTTGCGCTGACTGTCCAGAAGATGATGGAATTTGTGACTCCTCATCCTCCACGTCTTCCAAAACCTCATCCCTTAGTGCTTGCAGTGTTTTTTGAAGCAGGCAGATAAGGGGGACAGTCAGGCTGACTAGTGCATCATCTGCACTCGCCATCTGCGTTGACTCATCAAACGCACGCAAAACGTGGCAGATGTCCTTCATAGAGTCCTTCGCCAGTCCTTACACTGGCTGCCCATTCATTATAGGATCCAATTCAAAGTACTGGTTCTCACCCACAAAGCTCTCCACAGTGCAGCACCCCCCTACATCTCCTCCCTCATTTCTATCTATCGGCCTAACCGACTGCTGCGCTCTGCAAACGACCTTCGACTAACCTGTGCACTAATCTGTACCTCACACTCCCGACTCCAAGACTTCTCCCGCGCTGCGCCAATCCTCTGGAATGCTCTACCCCAAGAAATTAGGACTATCCGCAATTTGCATGGTTTCAGGCGCTCCCTCAAAACACATTTGTTCAGAGCGGCCTATCACATTCACTAATCAAAGTCATTCTATGTGTAAGTCTGTGTGTGTAGCCCATTCACTATCTCCATCCATCCCTCACTCCCTCAAAATGGCTGGACCATCATTGTAAATACACCATTGTATATAAACACCTGTACTTTGTATCTCCCCCACCTCATTGTAGATTGTAAGCTCTCACGAGCAGGGGCAGCTTATATTGCTTTAATTATTGTATTGTTAACGTTGTTACTTATGACTTGTGTTCTGAAACTATTAAACTGTAAAGCGCTGCGGAATATGTTGGCGCTATATAAATAAAGATTATTATTATTATAGAGGCCCACTCAGTAGTGGTGAAGTGTGAACGGCGCAAATTGCGAGTTGATTGCGCCTGATGCAGCTGATACTCCATTACTGCTGCCTGCTGCTCACACAACCGCTCCAACATATGTAACGTGGAATTCCACCTGGTGGGTACGTCACATATGATGCGATGTTCAGGAAGGCGAAATCTGCGTTGCAGAGCTCCAATGCGCGATCTGGCCATGCTGGAACGTCGCAAGTGAGCGCACTCTAGGCGGACCTTGTGCAGCAGTGCATCAAGATCCGGATAGTCCCTCAAAAAACTCTGCACGAACAAGTTGAGCACATGTGCCAGACATGGTATGTGAGTGAGGTTGCCAAGGCCCAGAGCTGCCACCTGATTTCGGCCATTGTCACACACTACCAAGCCTGGCTGGAGATTCGCTGGCAAAAACCACACGTCGCTCTCCTGCTTGATGGCATTCCAGAGCTCCTGCGCTGTGTGGCTTCGATTCCCCATGGAAATTAATTTCAGGACGGCCTGTTGACGTTTGGCCACGGCTGTGCTCATATCGGTCGCAACAGGTAAGCGTTCACCGGTCCATGTGGAGGTAGACCGTGACGGCTCCTGCAGCGATGATTCTGAGGAACTGGAGTAGGAGGAGGAGTCAATGTGTACAGACTTGATTCCTGCAATCCTTGGAGTTGGCAGAACACGTACAGCGCGGTCTTTTATCCCATGCCTGTGCTACCGATGGCTGTTTTGTGGCCTGGGAGTGTGAGGATGACAGGGAACTTGCTGCTGTGGGTGGAATAACACTTTGTCTCTGGACAACAGTGACCGAGGTTCTTCTCTAAGCCTCTCACAGCTTTCAACCTCTGAGACACACAAGGATGGTAACACCCTTGACCTGGTCTTTGTCCGCCTCTTTTCAATCTCCCACCTAAATAACTCATCGCTTCCACTGTCTGACCACAACATTCTCTCCTTCACGCTCACAAATCCTCGACCACCACAGCACACTCCTACCTACCACACATTCAGAAATCTACAAGCCATTAACCCTCAGACACTTTCAGACTCCCTACACTCATCGCTGTCCCCACTCTCCTCTTTTTCTTGTCCTAATCTGGCTGTTCATCACTACAATGACACTCTTAGAAGCACCCTTGACCAAGTAGCACCGCTCACCCTCAGAACTTCCAAATACACAGTAAAACAGCCCTGGCTCACATTACAAACTCAACTTCTTCTGCGATGCTCTAGGAGTGCTGAACGCCTTTGGAGAAAAACCCGCACACCAGAAGACTTCATCCACTTTAAATTCATGTTAAGAACTTATAATGCTGCCCTTCACCTCGCCAAACAGACCTACTTCACCACCCTGATCTCCTCACTAGCCAACAACCCCAAGAAACGTTTTGACACTTTTCACTCCCTCCTCAGGCCAAAAGCACAAGCCCCTATCGCAGACATTTGTGCTGACGACCTGGCCTCCCATTTTATAGAAAAAATAGATACTATCCGTCAGGAAATCTGCTCTCAACCACCAAGGGCTGTGACTCCCATCCCACCCTGCTGTTCCCCTGGCTCACTTTCCACATTTGATCCCATCACAGAAGAAGAAGTCTCCAGACTCCTCTCTTCCTCTCGTCCGACTACATGCACTACCGACCCCATTCCCTCACATCTCCTCCAGTCTCTCTCTCCAGTTATCACAACTCACCTAACTAAAATCTTTAATCTCTCACTCTCCTCTGGCATTTTCCCATCCTCCTTCAAACATTCCATCATTACTTCACTACTAAAGAAACCCGCTCTCGACCCTTCCTGCACAAACATAGCCGTGACATACCCCATAGAAGTCGACAGGCTCGGTGCCGAGTACCCCCAAAACCTCTGGCTCTGTGCGACTCAACTTCGGCGTCACGAACAGGATTCTGTAGCTCGCTATAAGCGAGTCCTGTGTGCCTGAATTGAACTGGTTTTGTGCTTGAGAATTGCTAAAATCATCAGAGAATGTATTTGCCATTTTTCAGCCATATCTGCGTCACGACGAGGCACTGGTGAAGAAGAAGGGCGTGCTCTTCGTGGGTGTACACTCACTCAGTGGTGCAAAAACGATGGCCGACCACTGTAAATGGTACTGCAATGTAACATCGTGCCCCACAGCTCTTCAGTTCCGCCTCCTCATCCTCCTCAGTGTGCGGAAACTAACACGAAGGTCCCGCCTCCCTACAAAAGAGGGGCCCTCTCCAGATGCTAATGACACATGTGACTTGGCAGAGATGGCTAATGGACACGAGCAGAAGTGTGAAGGGATGGAGCAGTCCGAGCTCTCCCCCCACGGAAGCGACCCGATCGCCACGGAACCACCGTTGGGCACCCGGCCTGGAAACCCTCCTACGCTGCAAGAAGCGGAGGATACCCTAAGAGGCCTGGCCCGGCACCGGGAGGAGGTCGCCAGGATGGAAGCCAGCTGGCGTGCCCTAAAACTAAACTTGGAGCGGCGCCAATCCCTCTTACCTGAAGTGTCTGTACCGGAAGGTGAGGCACCCGTTCTAGTAGAGGAGTCCTTGCAATGTGATCCGGTTGATGTTGTCGCAGTGGAGGCACCCGTTCCTGGAAAAAACTCTGCACCGGCAGCACCCCAGATCCCGCTGTCTGCCCCCGTCGCTGAGACAGAAGAAGCGACACCCGTCCTCATGGAGGAGGCCGCGCAGGCACCAGAGGTCTACCTGCCTGTACCGGAGCCCCGACTGTCATCTGTTCCAGAGCCGGCTGCTTCCTCCGCAGGTGAGCGCCGCCAGGACTGGGGGGTGCCAGGAGAGCTGCCGCAAACCGGACACTGTAAGCTGCAGTTTGATGGTGGAGACATGGAGCTGCTGGTGGAGGAGAATTTCAACCGGCGTCAGGAGGAAGAGTGGAGACGTTGGGAGCGGGAAGTAGAGCGACAAAGGGAGCAGCGAGAAACCCAAAAGCTTCGCCAACGTCAGCTGGAGAAGGACCGGGCAGATAAGGACCGGATGAGAAAAGATAAAGGAACCCTGTGGGAGTCGCGGCGTAAGGGTGCAGTACGGAGCTTTAAATTGAAAGGTGGTTGGGGCTTCATCCAGGAGCCTGGACTTTATTTAGAAGTCTTTGTGACCCGGCGGGACGTGGAGACTCACCTCCCAGAAGGACACCCGGGGAGGGACCTGTTGCCAAGAGACTTGGTGATTTACACCCGACACTGGGGTTACAATGGATGGTACGCCCTAAATGTTACCAGGTGCGACCCCTACTCCCCAGAGTGTCAGGAACCTGTGAGACCCTCGGAGCCTTCAGCCTCCCACATCCAGGCCTCTGCAAAAGTGCCCACCCCACGCCGTAAATCTCCCCAGCCTCCCTCAGTGGTCTCCTCAGCAGCCCCAGCTATGGACATGATAAGTATAGCTGGCCCGTACCCGGCGCCTGTTAGGCCCCCTGGGGTTTGTTCAGTCCGGGACATAGGGTTCCAGACCCGGAGGGAGATGAAAGAGGTGGCCACACAGACCCAGATAGCGGGTCACGACTTGACTGTACAGGCCACACGACGTCATCAGGTCCTGGTGGTCCTTGGTGCCTCGGATGTTTGGCAAGCATCAAAGAGTACCAGGTGGTACCTGGAACACCCCTGCCAAAGAATTAGAAATAACCCGGACAGGGTCCCTGTATGTAAATAGTTAAATTGTTGATGTACCCGGACGGGTGAATGTTCATAAAAAAGTTTTTTAATTTAATAAAAAAAAAAAAAAACACAGTTTTCATTACTTTTATTACAGTCTCATCCTGCGACGCCATCGATCTCCTGTAAAAAAATTTAAAAAAAAAAAAAGTATACCACCTGACCGACGCAGTCCATAGTAACAAGTGTCCCACGACGATCCAGCTCTGCTACATCAGAATGACAGGCAGAGCCTGTCATCCCGGCGCAGCACAGCTGATTACCTGCTTCCCCGGCGGTGACGTCATCGGACTGGTTTACGGCCGGGATTACCCTGCAGTCACTGCAGTTATCGCGAAAAACTGCATGTGACCGCCAGGGAGAAGATAATGGCGGCCATCAAGCAGTCCAGAACGTGACCGCCGGAGATCTTCTGCCAGGTAAATGCCGCTGACTCCTGACAGACCCGACCGACGGACACTCACAGTGACAGTGACAAATCCGATTCCGGTATTCGATATGACGAAAATATCGGTATTCGGAATCGAAAGGCCGATACAGCTAATATCGGCCGATACCCGATATTTGCAGTATCGTATCGCTCAACACTACTGGCTGCCCATTCATTATAGGATCCAATTCTGCAAACGACCTTCGACTAACCTCTGCACTAGTGTTGAGCATTCCGATACCGCAAGTATCGGGTATCGGCCGATATTCGCGTTATCGGAATTCCGATACTTAATTCCGATACTTTTTCCATATCGTATACCGGAATCGGAAGTTCCCATAATTCTTTGAGAGGCAATGTGATTTTAGTCAGCCAATGAGGAATCCTACGAAGTGTGGGCACATCCTGTAATGCTGCGGTCATCTTAACTAATGGCATGGCTGTGATTGGCTGCTGAAATGATGTCAGAATGCACTATAAAAGGCGCCGCCGCCATTTTAGCGTCACTGTGCTGTGAACTCAGTAAGGGACAGAACGCTACTCTGCTCACTCTGAGGGACAGTTAGATATTGCGATTTGTGTGCTACTGTGCTTGAGGCAGGCTAGTTTACCAACCGCTGTGTAAAGCTTCATTTTGCCAGTGTTGTTTTAACAGCTCTGTGCAAGGTGTGTGTGTGACAGTGCAGGTGACGCTGCAGTTTGCTCTGCATCCACCGCTGTTTGTAGGCATCTGCACGTGTCACTGACTCTTTTTTTTTTATTTTATTTAGTGGAATTGGTGCAGCTCCATTATATTAGAAAAAAATCAAATCTATTAGTGTGACGTGCTTCCATCCGTATACAATACATTGGTTGCAAACACTATAGAAGTACACAAAGGAGCTTTTCACAGATAGTGAATAGTTGTGTTTCAGTGTTCACTGCAGTCTGTGAGGTTTTGATTTTTTGAGTGCAGATCACGCTCCAGTTAGTTCTTCAACCACTGCTGGTTGTAGTCTGCTGAGCGTGTGTCACTGCCTCATCCTTCACATTTTCTCTAATTGGTGCTGCTCCATTTTAGTGGAAAAAAATCTAATCTATTAGTGTGACGCGCTTCCATCCGTATACAATACATTGGTTGCAAACACTATAGAAGTACACAAAGGAGCTTTTCACAGATAGTGAATAGTTGTGTTTCAGTGTTCACTGTAGTCTGTGAGCTTTTCATTTTGTGAGTGCAGATTACGCTCCAGTTTGTACTTCAACCACTGCCGGTTGTAGTCTGCTGAGCGTGTGTCACTGCCTCATCCTTCACATTTTTCTCTAATTGGTGCTGCTCCATTTTAGTGGAAAAAAATCTAATCTATTAGTGTGACGCGCTTCCATCCGTATACAATACATTGGTTGCAAACACTATAGAAGTACACAAAGGAGCTTTTCACAGATAGTGAATAGTTGTGTTTCAGTGTTCACTGTAGTCTGTGAGCTTTTCATTTTGTGAGTGCAGATTACGCTCCAGTTTGTACTTCAACCACTGCCGGTTGTAGTCTGCTGAGCGTGTGTCACTGCCTCATCCTTCACATTTTTCTCTAATGGTGCTGCTCCATTTTAGTGGAAAAAAATCTAATCTATTAGTGTGACGCGCTTCCATCCGTATACAATACATTGGTTGCAAACACTATAGAAGTACACAAAGGAGCTTTTCACAGATAGTGAATAGTTGTGTTTCAGTGTTCACTGTAGTCTGTGAGCTTTTCATTTTGTGAGTGCAGATTACGCTCCAGTTTGTACTTCAACCACTGCCGGTTGTAGTCTGCTGAGCGTGTGTCCTGCTATCCTTCACATATTTCTCTAATTGGTGCTGCTCCATTTTAGTGGAAAAAAATCTATCTATTAGTGTGACGCGCTTCATCCGTATACAATACATTGGTTGCAAACACTATAGAAGTACACAAAGGAGCTTTTCACAGATAGTGAATAGTTGTGTTTCAGTGTTCACTGTAGTCTGTGAGCTTTTCATTTTGTGAGTGCAGATTACGCTCCAGTTTGTACTTCAACCACTGCCGGTTGTAGTCTGCTGAGCGTGTGTCACTGCTCATCCTTCACATTTTTCTCTAATTGGTGCTGCTCCATTTTTAGTGGAAAAAAATCTAATCTATTAGTGTGACGCGCTTCCATCCGTATACAATACATTGGTTGCAAACACTATAGAAGTACAAAAGGAGCTTTTCACAGATAGTGAATAGTTGTGTTTCAGTGTTCACTGTAGTCTGTGAGTTTTTCATTTTGTGAGTGCAGATTACGCTCCATTTGTACTTCAACCACTGCCGGTTGTAGTCTGCTGGAGCGTGTGTCACGCCTCATCCTTCACATTTTTCTCTAATTGGTGCTGCTCCATTTTAGTGGAAAAAAATCTACTTTTAGTGTGACGCGCTTCCATCCGTATAAAATACATTGGTTGCAAACACTATAGAAGTACACAAAGGGGCCTTTCACGATACTGAACAGTTGTCTGCAGGGTTCACTGTAGTCTGTGAGGGAATAACCACACTTAGGCCTTAACTTTTCTGACTTTCTTTATCAATCTACCAAGATGAAGAAGTCAGTGGTAAGGCACGTGGTCGTGGTCGGGCCGTGGATTTGCAGCAGGGAGAGGAGTGGGGATTCTGTGGCTGCTGCCGCACCCAGTGACACAGCATCCACCAGTTTTCCCGTGAGCGTTCCTTTATGCGCACTTTTGTAGGAGCTCAGCGTACCCCCATGCTGCGTGAAGAACAATTGAAGCCGTTGTTGGTTGGATGGCAGCCAATGCATCGACTTCAATACCTTCCACCTCCTCTCAGGACCACAGCACTGTTGAACAACCATCAGTCTCTTCACCCTGCCAAATTGCCCAGGCAGTCAGAGAGCTCTGTACAGGAGCCAGCTGAGTCTCTGTTCTGTTCTCAGAATCTGTTGGCTTGGAAACAGGGGCCCAGCCAAGCAGCATTCTGGAATGTGAAGAAGAGGCAGTATGCAGTGATGCGCAACAGCTGTGTCTCTCTGAACTGAAGAGGCGGGTGAGCCAGTGCCGATGGTCAGCACACCGCAGAACGCATCTGATGATGATGAGACTCAGTTGCCAGTTTCTGTTGAGCATGGTGCTGGCCAGACCACCCAACAACAGCAGGTGATGGAAGAGGGTAGTGGTGGAGATGATGAGGTCCAAGACCCAACATGGCGTGAGGAACAGGAAGGTGGTGGGAGCAGCTCTGAGGAAGAGATTGCACCAACGGTCCAAACAGTAGGGGAGGTAGGCTGCAGAGACTCGCTTGCCTGTAGCCTCCAGTTGGCACCCGTTCGGAGCAGTTCTCTTACAACAGTCAAACCGGGCGCTCCCAGGACTTGCTCTGCGTGGTCCTTTTTTGATACAGTTGCAGATGATATTTGCTATGTAAAATGCAAGCTGTGTAATCAAAAAATTAAAAGAGGTAAAAGTGTCAGTAACCTTAATACAACAAATATGTGGAAACATTGTGCGGTTCAAAGCACTTTGTTGAGTTACAAAGACACATGGAGATGTAGGCCAACCTACAGCAGCACCTACATCTTCAGCTCCTGTGGAGCCTCTTCCTCCAGTTCACACACAGCTGGTAAGGCTTCCTCAAAGGATCGCCATGGAAGAACCTCTGTCACTGTTGTCCAGGACACAGTGTTATTCCACCCACAGCTGCAAGTTCCCTGTCATCCTCACACACCCAGGCCACAAAACAGCCATCGGTAGCACAGGCATGGGATAAAAGACGGCCATACTCGGCAAACCATCCACGAGCACAGGTCTGAATGCTGGCATTGCAAAACTCCTGTCCCTTGAAATGCTGTCATTCAGGCTGGTGGAGACTGACAGTTTCCGTGAAT